>VZTG01010154.1:1006127-1043041 GCA_013397845.1 Melanocharis versteri
GCCGCGGGTGCAGCGCTGCACAGGCGCGGCCGCGGGTGCAGCCGCCGGGCCGGGCGCTGCCGGGGCTCGGCCGTGCCAGCCGGGAGCGCTCCCGCCTTCGCTGTGCAAGCAGCTACACTCGCCTGCCCCGCCAGACACTTGCTCAGTGCTTCCCTTGGCCGTTATGTCCCGATAAACGTATTCCCGAAAACGTGATTTTGTTCGGGAGATTGTGAGCTCCTGGAGTCGCTACGCCGTGAGCGGACAGAAACGATGCGACCCTTCCGCCTGTGTGCCCTGGTGGCATCGGGACCGCACTGCCCATCCGCTCTGCTTGAGAAGGACACGTCTGTCAAACCCTCCATCACCTCAGCATTCAGCTCAGTTGGTTTGTCTAATCAAAACTTTACACAAGACTGCTACATTTTTATCATTAAATAGTAGCCAAAATAATCACGGAAGGCAAGCACGGTGATTATAAAGGAGTTGTACTGGCCCACCTTCAGTCTTTTTCTTGTTGTGATACAAAGTATATTCAAGAAAATACCATAAATGTTTAAAAGTGACATAAAATTATAAAAGCAGAAGTCAACCTATTGGAATCAGTGTAGATTTACACCTTGGAAATACTACTTGAAGACCAAAGGCATAATCCAAAACAAAAATTAGTGGTGAAAGTAAGATTCATGTATTTGAGTTCCACATATATAACCATCAAATAGACACCTCATTTTTTATCTTAAATGTCTCTATGGGCTTAACAGATGTTCTTTTTTGGAGCTATAGAGAACAGAAAAAAAGGGGAGAAAGAAAGGGAAAACTTGACCTGGGCTACTACAGCTCTGAGAAGTATGTGCTGTTATTTGGAACCCAGGGCAGAAATCAGAGTCTGCATTATTGTCCCAGATGCCTTTATGGGTAACTGGGAGAGCTCATTCTTTCTGGATCAGACAGCACAGACAGCAGGGATGGAGAGCAAACCAAATAAAAAGAATGGGTCCTTGGTCTTAAGGAGCTCCTGCAACATAGAGGCCTATGAAAGCAGCAGTTGGGAACTAAAAATGTAATCACGCAATTGATGGAGAAACAAAAAAGATCCTCCAGTTCTTGGGCAATTACTCATGATGTACTTTTTCCTCCCACCTCTCCAAGGCATGCAGAGATTCACCAGAGGACAAATATGTTTTGAATGCAGACAGTATGACCACATTACTGCACACATCCATGAACAGCCTCTGCTCACTCCTCCAAGAACAAGCACCACTGCAGCTGATTACCTCACCACATTAGCTGAAAGTGAGCAGTGCCATGACTGGGATGATCCTGCAAGTACATCCATCTTCACGTTTGGTTTTTCAATAAACAAGTTCAAGAAATTTGGCTAATGGAAAATGAAGATGGGAAAAATAGTTAATATATCACAGCTGTAGTTTTAAGGTAGAAAAGAGTTTAAACAAGCATTTCAAAAGAGGTCCTCAACAGATCAAACATCACCTCAGATCCAGAACAGCTTAATGGTGACACTTGTACTGAGAGATAGAAAGAAAGTGTAATTGCAAAGCTAAAAAAAAAAAACCTCATTGAGAATAAAGCACCAAAGACATGTAGAACACACTTAGTACCATCAGCCCTGAAAGATGTTACAGATTTCTTCAATAATATCTGAGAGGAAAAAAACAGGACCATTGGGTATAATTTCAGAATACCATGGAGATGAGGTCATGGCTCCCAGGGATGGAATGGGAATCAGACAAAGCTTTGGCCCCGAGAATTGGGAGTAAAATCAGTGGCTGACTGTCACGTACATACCCAGTGCTTTGAAAAATCACAGTCAAAAGCAGCTACTTTCACCAGAGAAAATGCTCAGGTCCTGAAACAGCACTCTTAGGTGGAAACCAACCAGCACAAAGAGGAGAGAGCATCCAAGAGGAATCCTAAGAGGCATTTTGTTATCAAACGTACAAGTAAACAGTAGCAGGGAAGAATGAAAAGAATTGGTGAAAGAACTCTGTAAATATGCAACAGGGAAGGAAAGGAAATAGCTGGCAAAGACAGATTTCTAAAGTAGGAGGAAAATGGGTTGAGAGAACTGTGATATAAACACAGCCCATACCTGTAAATGCAAGCCCAGACTTGGACTAGAAATTTATGCATTTTCTTGTCATTTTCCATGGTCTCTTGAAGGCTAATTTCAATTTTAGACTGTTCTTAGAAAATGCAAGCTTTGTCCCCAGAGAGAAAACAGAGCTGAAAGCTACCCAAAATACTGCTTTCAAAGTGACAGATGTGGTCAAGACATCTCCTACCCCCAGAGGCTTCACTTGGGCATTGGCTGATGGAAAGGAAAATGCTTGTGAAACTCCAGAACTGAGCTGCACCAGCTGTGCAGTGCCCAGGGGCTCTGTCTTGCCCTGCCCTCACAGACTCTTGGGTTAGAAATGCTGCTTTTGTGCACAAATACCAACTTCAAGGCCTGGACTGGCAGCTGGTGGTTAGCAGGGTCTTCAGCTCTCCTGATGCTTTTGCAAGCTGCTTCAGGACTGTATTACTGGTATAGCATCTGCAACACTTAAAACACTTAAATATCTGAGCTCCTAAGCTGAAACTTACCCTCAAACCAAAACAATTTTAAAGAATAACATAGGCAGTATGTAGTGAAATGTCCAAGTATGCCTGTTATGCTACAGAGGTTAACTCCTGAAGCAATGCCTACAGATGTCCCAAGAAACAGGCTCACATTCTTGCTATTGTCGCTACTTGTTCCTTTGACTTTTGACTTTATTGAGCCTTTTTCCCTTTCCTCTGCAACAAGGCAATTTCTTCAAAAGAAATGAATCAGTTTTGTTAAGTAGGCATGGAGGAGGGCAAAGAGTTCTAGTTATGAGGCTTTGAACGTGGGTCTCCAAGGAGTTTTTTTGTCCTAAAACCACAGCAGTAGTGAGGAAAACAAGAATGGGAGCAACTGCAAGCAGTCCTCACTTCCAAAAGTAACTGTGAAAAGGGATTTTCTAACCTCATAATCAGTTACCGAATTTATTTCTTTTTTCAGACCCTGCACATTTTCAACAGCTCAGCAATAATATCTCAAATTCAGCTGGCAAGTATTTGGGCAAAATTCTACAGGACCTCTGCTGAAGACAACGGCTTCCTGAACTGTTTCTAACCCTAATTCCTTCAGTAGCTCTTCCTAGATATTTAGAGAGTTCTTTTACAGTCTCAATAACTCCCTGTCTGTATCTGCCCATCTGCAGCTCCTTTTCCCTGTCTCCTAATTGTCTGTAGGATATTATCATGGGGTTAGAAACTTCCATCTTCCCCAAACCACCACCAGTTTTATTTTTCAAAATGCATGTAGCCAATGCCACGTAGAATGGAAACAAAGATAGTTCATTGCAGTACCAGCCCACCACTGCAGTCAAAGGGAGGGAGGTCCTGTCGCAGAAAGCCTTCTAAACCATAGGTACTTCTTATGAGACCTTTTTCACATCCTCGAACTACTCATCATCTCACTGTCCTTAAAAAAACCCAGTCTGTGCAGTTGCAGTGCTTTTCCTCTCCTTGAACTCATCTCACCTTGCATCTAGACCTCAAAAGCCATTCTTTTATTCTGGAGCTCCACTAGAATATCTTGTCCACAAATGCTAAAATGGAGAAGTGTTGGCCGCATGAACTTCCTTCCCTAATCTTGTAACACTGAAATTATTCATTATACAGTAATTAAAACAAAAGAGAAATAACAAGATTGGTCTGTGGAAAGCCACAGACAGAAGAGATTTTCAACAATTCCCCAGCAGCAGCATTCTGAGAATAAAATACAATCATCATGCAAGGATCCCAAGTCCCTTACCTCAATAAAGATCATCGTTTTCTAACAGATGATAAAGTTTTGTCTGGGCTAAATCAGATATTCCCCATGTATTTTCAATAGCAGCAGTCATTAGTTATTTGTTATAATGAACAAATTAATTCCTCTCCTATTCCAGCTTTTCCTCTCGAATGTCTTTCTAGTTGCATACATTTTGTCCTCTCTTTGTGTTACAGCAGTAATTCCATAGCTGTGATTTCACTGCCAAGTCGATATAAACTATAAAATTAAATAAAAGGTTTCGGCTTTTTTTTCTTATATCATGGATCTAATTTATTAATCAAAGTAGTTACATGAGTTAATTTTTGAGACTAGATTAGTAAAGGACCTTTGAGATAGTAAGTCATACCAATTTTTCCAGTTAAATTATTTACCTTGTGTAATTTCCAAAATGAAAATACTGGTTTTGAATTATAAGTTCAACATATATCAGTATTTTACATGAGTCGGGGTAGCTGAAAATAGATGTTTGCTATTATAGAATAATACTAATAGAAACTGACAATCCAAATTATTTAAAAAATTAAAAATCCCTTGTCAGTCATAGGAGAAAAACCTTCTTCGCATATATTTAGCTCAGATGCCTGAAGCTGTTTAAATTTGACCACAAGCCAACAAAACACTAGCATTAAACTAGAATTAATTTTTCTTCTTTTTCAAAAAAAACATCAATATGGATGTGAAAGTCCATCTGGCAATAATATGGCATTAAACTGTGCATCACATTGTCTGACTGAGTATGTGTGTGCAAGTCTGTAATAAGGCCTCTTAAGTACTTAACCCTAATAAGAACTCTTCCCTAGACAATTTATTTCCAAAGAATCAGGCTAAATGGCACTGAAATTCTAGCCTCACTGCCTGCAAATAGTTTCTCTTTGGTTGCCTCCCTTTAATTTATCCTCAGCTTCAATCAGAACATCTCTTTGTGTTGCTGCCCCAGTGTTGTGATTATGGGTGTGACCCAGCCATGGCCAAGAGGTGCCGAGTGCTCCTCAGGGATGCTGAGCCCCCGCTGATTTCCATGGATGCTCAGCACCTTTCACTATGGAGCGCTGGGGGAACCTTTTGGGCTGCAGTCATGGTTTCTTTCCCAAACCACCCAATCAGAAATTACTTCGTTTCATTCACTCATTTATAATTATAGCTATAAACAGCCCATATGAGCAAAAGATTAATAGGGCTAGCAAGCATTTCCAGGGTATAATCGGCTGTCATCCCATAATTACTCAAAGAGATTGAACGAGTGGCTTTGAAATTACAAGGAGAGTTGCATTCTTTTACTGAGATGGGAGCAGGAAAACATGAACACCCATGAAAAGCCCTGCTAAGTTTTTGTCTGTGGTCCATCCTTTAGCATTTAGGACATGGTTCCTCCAGCCTCAAGGGCCTATCCTGTGCTACAGAAGCCAGTGAGCACTGTAAGAGTATTAATCCTGCTGATCTGGCCTTAAACCAGATGCATTAGACTTCTGTCACTGCTTCTGGTGGACACAAAGGTCTGATCCTCATTTTTCACTTCCATCGCATTCATTTTTACGTGATTTATACAGCAAAGAAACTGAGAATTAAATCCTGCAGAGTAATCCCTGCTGATCACAGATGATCTTGTAAAGATTTCACTCCCATCACCCAATAAACCATAAAATGCTTCCCAGAGCCTCAAATGAGAGGTGTTGAAATGCACGATTAATCAACATGACTGATTTAAAGTGTTGCTTTTGTTATAGTTTGGGGATGCAGAAAAGAATATAATAGAAAAGGAAGCGACATTCAAGAAAACTGGCAAAAAGAAAAATCATTTTAAACATTTGCTGTGCAGCATTAATAGAAACTAGTAGAAAAATGCCTTCAAGAAATTTTCTGGAGCTGGGAATCAATTGGAGTTTTGTGTCTGTCAAAAACCCATCACTGTAAAAGTGTTCCTCTGAAGAAGCCTGTGGTATCGAGCAGGCTGAAGGGTGTCACACGTGTGTGACTGATGGGGGAGGGGAGCTCACGATGTGTTTTACAATTGTTCCCCTAAAGCTGACTATTTTTGTGATTTCAGAAGACCAGAGGAGAGTTCTAGAGTGGCAATTTGGGAAAACCACTGGAGCAGAGAAGCATGTCCCACAAGTATTCCCCTATGGGAAGACATCAGATTTCATACCCTCTGTTACTGAAATGGTTTTGGTCAAAATTTCTTTTCCTTCCCCAGCTCTGGGAGTTTTATGTCTGTTCTGTCTATCCACAATGATCTCATTCTCTCCAGCTGACTTGTTTGAGGTAAATAGAAACTGCTGTCCTAATTTTGACAGGTAGGTTTTTTTAGTAATTTAGCTTGATTTATGACAAAATTGCCATTAAATTAGTCTTATTCCTACTTCCTGTATGCTGTAAATGAGGAATCCCAGATGGCCCCAAAACAACTTCTGGCAGCATTTCTGGAGCACTAGATTCAAGAGAGAAAAGGAAGGAGATGGACTGGCCGTTGTTTTGCTGCTGCAAAGTCCCCTTCCACAGAGCCTTTCAGCTCCCACTTTTCAGCCAGCAGTGTGTGAAAGAGCAGCTTCAGGAAAGGTGAGGGAAAGCTAAGAACCACAGATTTTTCTTAATTTAGTGGCTGGTCAAAATATTATATGGCTTTTCAATACCCAACTATTTTGCCTCTTGACAAAAAAACCTTTTACAGGGGAAAAAAGTGGCAGCCAATAAAAACAAGGAAAGTAAAAATAGCATATTTAAATGAACAGTTAAATACAGTTACCAGGAAAGCTGAGGTTGTGAGCAGTGTCCCTGGCACAAGCAAGGAAGCAAGAAAATCTCATGACTCAATCAGTAGGGGAGTGTGCTTTCAAACTTAGAAACATTTAGAGCTTTACACCTTTGAGGGTTTTTTCTCATCCTCTTCTCCCATCTTGCATTGTGCGTGTACATAGCTTTATTTGGTGAAAGGGGACATGAAGGGACGTTAGGTTCAGATCACTACTAGAAAACTCTCTCTGCAGAGCAGGCATCACAACTGTTAACCCACACTTGTGTACTCATTCACTTCACTCAGTGGCTGCTAGGGCAACTGTGAGAGCAAAACAGATTCAGACCTTTATCACTAAAATGGCCAGGAGTTACTGAAGGAATGAAAAAGTTTTAGGTTACAGGCTGTGTACTGTGAAAGGGAAATACATCCAGTCTGAATGCTTCTTCTCAACTGTATTTTTAGGCCGGTGAGCAAGAGCACACATCCTTTTTTTTTAAGGCTGGGAGCTTGACTGTTCTCAGCTTACACAGAAAGGGGCACGGAGGAGGCAAACTTTGAATAACAGCGCAGTTTTGATGAATGTTATCCACTCTGTGTTCAAGACAACTCACCTGTCTACTGTTCATGGAAAGATTGGAATAAATTGAGAACTTCCAACAGAACCCCAAGAGAACTCTTTTCAAAAGATTTTGAAATTTAATTATTTTTTAGCACATCACTCAACAGGAGCCAAGAGGATGGCCACTTTGAACTCAGAGACTGCAATTTGTGCTTCTTTAGTTTGGATGCTCAAGAAGATGAAGTCTCTAACTAAAATTATTCTGGTGACTTGTCAAGGTTGGCAAAACCTGACATTGGCACTACATTTTGTCCTGTATTCTGGGCTTTAGGAGGGTGGTTTCAGGGGTGATCTGGCTGCTTCACATCCAGATAATCTGAAGCCTGCGGTGTTCAAGGCAACATACAGATTGATTCTGCATTAGGGAATGTGATGGAAAGAAATTCCTTCCTATTTAAAGAAAACTAAACAAACTTACTTTGTGTATTGGAAGAAGGCAGCAACATCCTCCAGAGTGGGGAGAAAATTGTGATGGATAAATAGCAGGTGTCACAGGTAGCCCTGCAGTGCCCCAGCACTCTGAACGGCTGTTCATAAAGTTCCAGGCAGAATTAAGAAAGTGGCCAAAATTGCTCATAAACTAAACATCACGTGCTGATGAACCTGGGTTCCTGTCTTCTTCTGCTTTTCCCTCTTCCTCAGCCTTTCTTCACCCCATCAAGAGGATATGTGTAGTATATAATACTGCAGCCAAAATCGCTTTTGTAGGGTTTAGAAGATTGAAAATTACAGTACTCAACCTAACAATATCCTCAGATAAACTGTGCAGGCAGCCTCTATTCCAGGGTACCTAAGGGAGGAGGGACACTTGGTAGGCACAGAGCACACATCCCCAGGAGACTCCTACTAAATGGCCAGGAAAAAGCCAAATTGTTGTCATAGCAAAGAAAAGGGGGAGACACAAGTTCCCTTTCCTTGTATCCCTGTACCAGTGTGAGGCTATACTTGCCTTTAAGACATTTACATTAAAAATGTTCTTTGATATAGCCAGAATGAAATAAGGAAAAACCTATAGCCCCTATATCTAACTCTGGCAGGCAGCTATCTAGCAAATTATCACCTCTGCAAAACCCGTACATCCAGGAAAGTCTTATTAATGTGGCTGTCCCATTGTGCTTACATTCTGCCTGCTACAATTTAGAATTTAGCTGAAAATATGACTACAGAACTCACTGTGGCTCAGCTATAATGCTCCCCACATGTAGTGGGAATATTGATTATTACTTGCATTCAGGTTCCTAGAGTGGGATTTGTACATGTGATTCAGGAAATAAAAAGGTCAGTAATACTACACTTATTACTCTGCTTGGAAAAGCTATATAAACATTTGTGTTAAGCTACTAAATTCTTCCTAACCAGAGATATGTGATATAAATTATAAACAAAAAAATTCCCTTTACATCAGTTATTGTCATATTATTTCCCTTTCATGTATCCTCGTTTTCGAGATGCTTCTCCACAGAAGTTTTCCAAGATAAAAAGTATTTAGTAAACATCTTTCCTCAGCAGGAACATTAAGTAATCCTAGCAGATTATTATTAATTAGATTTTATTATTGGCATCAGTTTGGTAAATATGGTATTGTTTGACCCCAGAGAAGGGTCAGACACATTGTGCACAGTATTGTGGTGACAGGCTGCAAAAGCCTACCGAGCACCACCTGGGCTAGCAGGGGGCTAGCAATCTGAATGATGATGTTGAATGACTGTTATTAAATATTTACTGAGCCATCAGGACTCCTCAAATCACTATATAAAACTATTGTGAGGTATTACTATTGCCACAGGCTATTCATATTACTCAATTTAAAGGTTCACCCCACAAGAGGTAGTAGTGATAACCTCCCCAGCTTTCCAGTCTAAAGAGTAGAAATCACTTGCTTCCAAAACAACATATAATCTTTAAATTGGACTGTGCCCAAAGTAGCTTACCAAAGCCAGAGAGACCACTATGACACAATTTCCAACACCTAACGAAGACCATATAAAGGCAGGATAAAATCCCCTCTAAGTCAGAGATATTCAAGAAAATTCATACTCTGCTAAAGTCAGGCTTCTGCAAAATCTCAGTGGCAGCCTCTTTCTATTCTTGGTATCTCATGTGTTTTTTTTCCAAATCAGTATCAGAGTGAATGAAGATTCTTGTTGCTTTAGTAAGAGCAGGCCATTTAATCCTGCTCTTCTTATCTTCCTTCTGCTGTTCATGAGCAGCCCAGATTGCTGTTTATCAATATACATTTGTTCTATTATGTTATTACAAACAATTCTCTAGTTCTCAAACATAATTCTAGCTTTTTATTCCCCCTGTGCTCTAGGATTGTAATTGAGACAGCTGATGATGTAGCTGAATTTAAACTTCCATAAACAGATGCTGTGAGCTGGAACTCAACTGCACGTAGGCCATCCACACACTTTTTCCACTCTGAGTTTTTCTCCCTGCATCCAAGAAGCTGTTTGTGCTGTGACTCCACTGTAGCTTATTCCACGTCACACCAATGACTGACTGGAGTGAGGAAAAAGCTACTGGTTAAATGTCCATGGTTTTCAGTCAGCACACCAAGAGTCTCAGGTGAGATGCACTCCTTTTCTCTTCTGAAAAGGATCTGCACTCTCCAGTCGACCTTCAAAGCCTTGGAGCTCTGTTTGTGGAGCCTGTCCTTTTCATCTTTCCAAAGACAGGGAACCTACTGCTGCAATCAAAACTTTACTGGCTGTGTTTGCTTTTCATATAGTGCAGACAGGGGATATTAGACAGGAATTTGCTTTACAATCACCGTTTATATCATTTACTCTTGTTCTTTTCATCCCGGAGAAAGCCTAACCTTTTTCCCATGGAATTTCTGTTAAGTGAGTCACAGAAGTCAACTGCTGCCCAGGCACTCACAGGAAAGAAGGATTTACATTTTATATGTGTTTTTAGGAACACTCTCCTGTCACACCATTCATCTCCATGACTAAATTAGGTCATTCTTTTGCATTTTCCCTCTTTGTATTGTGGAGGAAAACAGATGTGATTTATCAGTCTGTCATTATGGAGGAGGCTTCATTCTGAATTTGTCCATTCACTTCTAACTCCACACAAACTTCAGCCTGTGATTCCCATCATTTTGGGGCTCCATAACCAGAGAGCATGACTGGGCAAAGACTTTGATACTTTGGTGATTAAATATTTATAAAACACCTAATTTAGATGGTGGGTGGAGGAGAGCAAGGAAGCAACACTTCTCTGTGACGTGGTCTCCCCATAACCCACTGGGAAATATTTGGCAGTAAGCAAAGATTCAGAAAGCAGGTACTAGCAAATATGCTTCGTTTCTCCGTGTGTGCTGTGCCTGAGGTGCCTGTTCATGGCAGGTCCCTGGGGGACAGCAGATGTCACTGGCAGTGGGACCTACAGCCCTCTGCACAACACCTGGGTCCTCCTGCACTGCCCAGGGCGTGCCCTGTACTGTGCTATAGGGGACCCTGTGTCTGTCCAGAGGTGATAGAGGAAGAGAGTGCTGCTCTTAAGGAGATGGTTCCTGTGAATGCTTTCCAGACTTCTACAGATTTTAAATTTATAGAATGAATTCTTAATCTTGCACCAAAACTCATTTGGGAGTTGCATATATAAGCTTTTAAACCAAAGTAATCTTTTGAACTTCTGATCTGCTCCACTATTAGCATGGAACTGATGGGACTTGGAAGGAACTCAGTTACTGCTTCACAGTCACAGAAATCTCCAACAAACAGGGCACTGTCTAACTAAATCTAATATAGTCATTAATTCGAGGATCATTATTTAGAGAATTCCATCATATATGAAAATACAAAAACTTTGAACACAAACTTGCTAGATTAACAGGAGCATCTTCATTGTTCTACCTGGCTGCTTTTTTTTTCTTTCTTTTGGGAGCAAAAAATTTACAGTTCTTGTATTTTAACATGAGAAGAGACACTTGATCAGGTGTTCTGGCCAGAATGTCACACTCACTGCATTTCTCTTACATGCACTGATATTACAGCCTAAAAAGAACATGTGTTAGATTAAAACATTTTGGTCCTCAGCAGAGTAAACTGTTGATGCCATGCTGACAGCCTGTTAACAGCCATCAGCTATTAGTAGAATTGCTGTGGGAGTTTGTAGGAAGGCATTTGCAAATGCTTGATCAATACAGATTTACTTCAGCAGCAAAAGGCCAGACAGCATCACTTGTTGCAGCTTGGGTGGAAATGCCTTATTCTTCCTCCTAGCTGGAGAAAAAGCACCTGAATCAAAATGAATTGCAGGGAGACAGCTCAGGAGCTATCTGGGATGGAAGGTAATAGTCTCAGGGAAGGAATGAAACTTCAGGAATTGCAATGCTTTTCCCATTTTTACCTGTAATCAGGCAGCACACCTCCAAGGAAAGGTCTCACCATGTTCTTTTAGTCAGTCACTCCAGACTGCAGCTTGATTATGCTGAGATTTCAAGCCTTGATATTTTTAGCCTCATTGTCTTGCTTTTTCCCTTTGTCAGCAGGTATATTTGCATTTTTAAACATTTACATAAACGTAGATTGGTGAAAAATCCCCCAGTCTGTACCTAGGTAGAAATACTGCTCTGGCTGGATCTGAGTTGGGATGCAGAAATTTCTCAGTGGTGTTAGGTGCCCTCCGGACCAGGCAGCTCATTGCCTTTGACTTTGCCCAGCTTGGCTCAAAGGATTTTGAAGTCAAACGTGTTTTGTAGATGTTTACACCTCATTACCTCTTTCTGAAAAGATAAAATCTTCACTTGTGCATACTTCTCTCTGCAAACTTGGCTTGAGTTTATCTGATAGTGAGAGTTTTTGCTAAATTTCACCACATAATTACTGAAGCGCAAATCCCCAGGAAAAACAATTTGCTGTAAAGATTTCATATTTGCAGTTTAAGAGGTGCTGATTAGTTGGTGTTTTACTCTGGCATCACATCGTAGTAGCTTCCTTAAAGTATGCATAACCACTGATTTTTTTAATTTTATTTTTCATTCCTTTTCATTAATATGCAATTTTGCACAAATATTTCCTTCAGCTAGGCATATTGCTTTAAAAGCTGAACGCCACAAATGGAGCACAAACAATGTACAAAACTTTAGTTGATTTATTCAACAGATTTTGCCTTCCTCTTGCTCTCTTCTCTACCACTCCCACATTAATTATCTCTTCCTTTTTTCTTTCCTTTTCTTTTTTTCCTATGTTCTGCCACACATAGGTAAGTTCTCGTTCGTTTCAACGGCTGGCTTTAATTCTTTGTGCNATGTCAAGACTGCTGGAGGGAGCTCCTCGGCGATGTACATGACAGCTCAGTTCTACAGCAGGGTATAACTAAACAGAAAGCAGACCAGCACGAAGAGATGCTTGTGCAAGGTCAGATACCTTCGGAGGTTGTGCTGTTCAAATTGTGCCAAAAAAAAATCCCCACATTCAGGAGAAACTGTACGCTTACACAGGAGCAGGACTACACTTCAGAGCAGGAACGTGCAGCCAGGACCTCAAGTAGAAAACACTATTGTACTGATGTGCTGGTCATACACAATACCAGCAAAATGCTGCTGTAAACCACAAAGTCAAGGCAGCCCCAAAGTCTTCAGTGTCTTCAGGGTCAAAACATGTGACTGGGTCATTTAAATTAGCAAGTTACCTTTTGTTTATACTTCTTGTCTTATGAATAGTTTTAATTATATAGCCTTCAGCACAAACCTCAGTTAGCCTGGGAGTTTCCATGCAGCATTTGCTGCCCACAGCTCGCTCCTGGGGCTCCTGCCAGCTCGCTGAATCACCACGGTGCCAGCACTGCCTCCCAGCTTCACAGGCAGTGCCATGGCAGCGCTGCAGTGTTTGCACACTTACCTTTGAAATACACCTTTGTCCGTGCTCCTCGAAGGGGTGATGTAGAGTTACATGGGAATTTTCCTGTAGCTGAACATCTCCACGTCACGCCCTCTGCAGCACACGAATCGAGGGACTGGAGGCTCCTGACCAGTGGTACCTGCGCTGCATTAGCCCACTCCCCTTTTTTTTTTTTGGCATGCATTTGCCCTCAGGGACTGGTGGTGGCTGTGCATCAGGGGCGGGGACAGCAGGAGCTGCGAGGTCCTGGTGCACACAGCTCTGTGCTTGCTGCTCAGCCTCCCACCAGTGCCTGTCTGCTCCTTGAAAAAGGCAAGCCACAAAGGACAAGAAACATCGACTGCCTCAGATGCTACCAGCTGCCCTGGTTCAGTAACTAGGTCAGCTAAAGGTTAAACCAGCTGAGGCATAAGCAGCAAGTTTAAATTTAACCAAAAAAAAAAAAANGCTGGCAGTCCACGTCACAGCCATTCACACTGAAGCCATCTCATGCCTAGGGGGCTAAATGCACCTTAGACATAAATCAGTGACATTAAACCAGTAATGAAATCAGCCTGTTTGCTATGATGTACCCTGCTGTGATATATTAATAACTTTTTTGCTTTATGTAGCAAATTCTGTCAGAAATTATAGTCCAGTTCCAAATGATACCATTTACCAAGCCTAATGCAACTTTAAGGATTTTACACAGTATTTAGCCTAAGTATTTCAAATCAATCACGGTTTAACATGCACATGCATATTTTTTAATTTTCCTAGTGGTGTGTAATTGCATTTGAAGCTTAGGATTTTGCTGCTTTGGTGGGAAAGACACATCTAGCTTTCCACACTCATGTAGGGAATACATACTTTGGAGATAGTGTAATCTGAAATTCTTCCACTGAGAAAATCAGAATGACATCTAAGGAAACCGCCTGTGGATCTCAGAGCCAGGTTTAAGCAGTGAAAAGATAATTTCTGTGCTAACACTGCCACCCATTGAAAAATAGGGCAAACAGTCATCGTATGTCCCTCTTTTCATCTGTTCTTCCTCTTTGGTATGCTGCAATGTTTTCATGGATATTTTCTCTGCACTGTTGTCTTTAATAATATAATGTTATCAGGTAAAAGTTGTAAATAAACTAAACCTAAGTGGTAGGTCAAATATAGCTATAAACCAGAGGATAAATTCTCTTCTGAGCAAAATCAGTAATGTATGGAAGTCTCCCTGTGAATGGTGACAGGGAGCTACTAAACCCCCAGCACATAAATATGGCATGTATATCATGAAAGTACATGTAGAGCCCTGATCCAACCCAACAGAACTCCACCAGCTGGGCTCTTCCCTCCACCCTGGGAGAGCTGCACTTTTCTTTTGTTAGAGAGAGAAAATCTCCCTCTGACCTCTTGCGATTTTCTCTGGGGCTCTTATACCTATTTTATCTCCTGCCCCACTAATGTTAAGATCCAACTACATGATTGCTTTTTGCTTGACACGGCTTCTTCATCGTGTGGTGGAGTGGTGGTTTCCCCTCCGTGCAACCCAGAGCTGGTTCCTCACCCTGGTTATGAGAAGTTCCCTTATCTTCAAGTTTCTCTGGTTTCGCAATTTCTTCCCTGAATCCTGCTTTTACCTTTACCATTTCCTCTCACAAATTATTAACATCCATATCATACAATGGCCATTAGCAGTGAAACACTTGAACCATGCAATTTTACAATAAATTCCCTTGAACAAAGATTTGATTTTCTTTATTATCCCATGCATTTCCCACGAGTTACTGCCACACCTACAGTAACGGGAGCTAAATTTAGTTCAGGAAAACCAGCTGCTTTCTCTTTCCCTGACTCACCTTTTGCTGTGCAGTCCTGCTCCCACCGTCAGCTTTTGATCAAAGTTATTCTTGTTAGTAAAACCAACACGAGATACATGAGGGATGTAAGGGCTGCCCTTGGGTCTACAAAAAGACCCAAGGAGACCTTTTTATGAACTTTGCAAATATGAACTAAAATGTTTTTAAAAGGCAAACTGTTATACAATGTACTTTAAAACAATGCTCCTTCTCTTTTCCAATTAGCAAGGTTATTAGCAAAAACCCAATCTTGCTTTTGACTAAAGGAGTAAATCACTTTTTTGAACACTTGTAACTTTGTTTTCTGGAAAGTGGAATTAATTATGCTTTTCTACTCAGAAACTTCATATAAATTATGGTTTTGTGTGCTATATAGACCCTAGGATTTTATTAAGCGACTGCATCTCCTGTGCAGCTAGGGATGAAAAACTTACCAGGATGGCACAGATGGAAAGGTCATTAACAGAACTAGAGAAATCCATCTGCAAATCTCACTCTGTAAAGGTTTTATGTAACAGCTCCATCTCACTGAGATGCTATTGAATAACAGGCGGCATGCTGGAAATCTTCTAATGCTTTACAAAGCCTGGATTTATGGAGAGGGAGTTAAATCATTGTATTGCTTATTGTCTGAAGGATGAAGAGTGGAGAGTTCTAGACTCCGGTGATTTATTAAATATGGATGCTGTTATGATTCTTTCAAAATGAAAAGAAGGACAGCTTAAAGAATGATTTATTCCTCATTTAACACAGTTTCAGAAATGAGCAAGTATCCAAAAGTTCTTGAAAAATTTAAGGACTAACCATTTTTCTATTAAATTGCATCAGAAAAGAGGTGAGATGACAAAGGCAGTAAGATATTGTTTGGTAAACTAAAGAGTCACCCCTCGACAGCTTTAGTTAGGACTTCTCATGCAATATTTTTACCTTCATGAGCGAGTGTGAACTGTTTCACAAGACAAAAGTTTACGAGCTGTGTAACCAGTGCCAGAGTTATCCAGTTACCCAGCTGATGGAAAGTTCCTCCAGTCCAATGCTCTCTCTGTTGTTTTATGATCTGAGGTTGTAGAACTTCTTTCCAGTTCTTACCACAATTCTGGCAAATCTAAGATGCTTAGCTGCCACTTCTTACTCCTTAGCTGGATTCACTTATTTTCTTGGGTTATCTAATTTTTCACCTTATTTACTAATTTTGCTAAATACATGGTAAAGAAATAAACTGCAGCAATTTGACCACTAAACTTGAGCAGCACAAAATCAAAAAATCTAAATGGGCAACAGTAAAACTTACACCACGTCACTGTTGGATTTCACTGTATTTGAGAAACCTGTGTGTAAGCACAAATATCTTTGCTTTGATTATGCTTAATACAATTGTTACAGCTTGCAACAGAAATTCTCCTTAAGATACAAGAGTTGCAACATTGTTTTTCTACACATCTTGATGTGAAGTGGATCATTTTTAACCACTTTCATTCTCCCATTCTTCTCTTACTGCTCCACAGAGATGTACATTAATTTTTCTACGTAATTTTGTATGCAAGGTTATTTGAACAATGGTGCTTCCAGGACTTAGCATGAATACCAAAGAAATAAGTTTGAATGAAAAGATTTTAATTACTTGGAGGAATGAAAACAAAGTGTTCTGGTTATGTCTTATTAGCCCAACCTCCAAATACCTCACTTAAATTTGCATACACTCCCCAGTTTAGTGTCAGCGGTTGAATTTATGGTGCAAGAGCCTTCTCACCAAAGGTATCCCTGTTTTGTCTACTTGCAAAATATTATTCCATCCATTCCTCAAACAGCCACAGACCTCACTCTAATGCAAAATGTAAATTTAAATTCCATGGCACCTGCCATGGAAGTAAATAGCTATTTTCAAATACCTCCTAAACAATGTTTAGGGAATATTTGAGTAACTGTTGAAGTGCAGGGGTCAAATTTGCTTGAGCCTGGGACTTCAGAGCCACAGGCAGAACTGAACCTGTGTGCCACCCTTTGCAGGGAAAATAATAATGATGGACTTAGCCACGTGGATCCCTAGAGGACAGGTCTGTTTTCTAATACATGTAGCTTTTACTCCTAACTTAAGCAATCAGAAACTTTTAGCAGATTTTAGCAAGATTGGATTTCTGGTGTCTCATTAATAGATGGTCAATAAAGCACAAAATATTTTTAAATAATAATACTAAGTTAATTCCCTAAGAATAGTGTTCATGAATCAAAAATGCACCTCCAGCAAGTCCATATACAAGGAATTTTAGCAGCAGAAGCTAATTTAACAAGGAATAATATACAATTTAAAGACGTACAGAACAGCCTGGACTGTTGTCCCAAGTTTGCACAATTCTTCCAACATCAAAGAGAATCCAGGTACACAGCAGCAATGGCATTTCTCTTTTCTTTTGCTTTTTGACTGGCCAGAAGCAACCAATAAATTGAAAATACTGAACTAAAGGACTCTTCAGCAGGACTAGAGCACAACTGAAAATATTGACAAGAACTTCTCGCCATAGCTGGATCCCAAGAACCATTCTGTGTATGTGCTTGTGTGCTAGGGTGAGAAACTGCAACTTATCCATTGCTTGGACATTAATTTAAATAAAGCTATAAAGGCTAAGAAATTGACCTGCCATTTCATGTGTCTGCTTTTGAAGTGAAACTGTTCTGTTTACTCAGAACACTTGTTCTGTTTACTCTGTGCCCTCAAAACAACAGACAGACTCGCAATGTGTAAAAAGCATGGACTAAATGAGGAGCAAAGACGACTGGAGAAAGTGAGAAGTAACTAACCAGTTTTCCTTGTCTCGGGTCACACTCATGCACAAAGCAATTACTAAAGGATTATTAAACAGAAGCAGGCACAGTCAGTTGTATTTCCTGTCACCTCTACACTTCTGTTGGCGAGCATGCAAGCCTTAGGTTTCAAAACAGCCCGAATAAGGAAATTAGGTAACACTTAGGACGAGTCATATTTGACAACATATTCATCACTACGCGTGGTGGGTTGACCTCAGCTGGGTGCCAGGCGCCCACCAAGCTGCTCTATCCCTCCCCTTCCCAGCCGGACTGGGGAGATATAATATTATAAGACAGAAAACAACTTGTAGGTTGAGATAAGGCAGTTTACTAAAACAAAAGCAAAAGTTTGTGTGTGCACAAAGAGTAAAAAAAAAAGAAAAATGTTATTCTCTACTTCCCATCAGCAGGCGATGTCCAGCCACTTCCCCGGAAGCAGGGCTTCAGCACAGAAATAATTGCTTGGGAAGGCAAACACCGTAAAAAATGAATGCACCCTCTTCCTCCTCCTTTTCTTATCTTTTATATCTGAGCTGATGTCATATGGTACGGAATGTCCCTTCAGTCAGTTTGTGTCAGCTGACCTGGCTGTGTCCCCTTGCAGGACCTTGCCCAGCCCCAGCCTACTCAAGGCAGGTGGGGATGCTGGAGAGACAGAGCTGCTGCTGTGCCCGCGCTGCTCAGCTGCAGCCAAAACACTGCTGAGGTATCAACACCCTCCCAGTGCAAAGCACAGCTCCGTGAGGGCTGCTGGGGGAAAGGAACTCCAGCTCACACAGACCCAGTACACCAGAGTAATAAAATTTTACACTGATTTCAGATAGTTCTGTTCAAATGCATTACTTTACTCTGAATGTATATATTTGATGTATTTGATAGGAAGATGGAAACAACAGAATGTGAACACCAAGGCAAAACTACCAAAGAAGAATGTCACTGTTGGGGTGGACATGACATACACAGACAGGCCTCCAAGTAGGGTAAAAAGAAGATGCTTATTCATGAAATCAGCCTCATTTATACATTTTGTATATTATCATTCATGTTACACATTCATTGGCTGCTAAACTACTACAATAGATTCACTGGCTAATATTGAACTACAATATACTACTATTGGTTACCTATAGCATAAGCATTCAAGCATTTAGAAAAACACCTGCAGACTTGTTGCTGTTTTTTCCTTCTATTGTTTAAAGTTCTTACTTCTGTTGATACTATATTCTCATGGGTAAGAACTGGTTATTTTTCTTCTCACAGACTTTTCTCATAATATAAACTAACCATATCCAGATTAAGATCTGTGAAGCCTTCAGACCAGCTGTCGGCCTCTACAGAAGAATACCCAGGAAAGCATCAGTATCTCTTTATCAGGCTTAGGTTATTACTAATATTGAATATAGAAGCAGCTATAAATAACCACTATAATCAGTTACTTTAAAATTACATAGTTTTTGGGAAAAAAAAAAGGTTGCTATATATTTCTCTAAATCACGGTATTGATCTGTACAGATAAAGAGTCGTTATTTGAATTTTACAAATTATTTCTCCAGATTAAAAAAATATAATTTAAAAGACCATAAAGCTTTTAGCTTATAGAAATGTAACTATAACATGTATATTTCTGATATTCTTACTAGAGCTCTGCAATTCATTGGAAAGTCGGGAGATCCATGTTCTTCTTCCTTCTATATAGAACATCTAGATTTCATTACCAAACTCCTGCTCGCTGATGCTTATTCGCTACGCTCAAAAAACATGAAGTCCTAAGGGGATATAAAAAAAGCAAACAAAACAAATAATTTTTAAATGTGGTTCTTAGTTCTGAGATCCCTTGGCTGCATTGCAAGACGTACACCTTCCTCTAAGAAACCTCAAAGGGCGAGAAGAAGGCGGGGGCACATTTGCCATGCCCTCACCACCTGGGTCTCTCAGAGTGGGACATCCACAGAGACAGAAAGATGGTGAAAGACCAACATGGAAACTTTTAAGTTGTCATGAGCCAAAGCCATGCTTCCTTCACTCAGAATTTCTACCCTGACTTTGTTCAACCTGACTCATTCCCTCTCATTTTACCTCAGACTGGAGTCCATCACAGTCATGACTATTTTTAGTTTCCTGGTGGGGGCCCCATTTCTGTGCCTGAAAGCCTGGGCTGCTCTCACTCACTAATGCTGCACTTGGATGCACTTGGTAGCGCAGGAACACACGCAGCTAAACTAAACCTTGTTCATGCACAGGGCTGTCAGAGGCTGGTGAGACCTTTCCAAACTCGAGGTGCTTCGCATGCCCCTCTGCAGCCCAGCCAGCACAGAAGCAGTGCATGTTTTGAAATGGTACCTGGATGCAGAATTGTACCATTAGGTGGAAACAGGAGTGTGTTCCACACCGTCTTCAAAGAGGAAAGTGAGCTGCACTGCACTATTGACAGTCTGAGTGCAGCTGAGAAGTGCTCTGACAAGTTCAACGTGCTTGGAAATTACTGCTGTGAGAGCATTAATCCTGCTCAACTCAGTGCTTCACATGCTTCCAAGGAGTCTGGAGGCAGTGGCTGCAGCATTCAGCTGTCTACCAGCCCAGGCTTTGGATGGCTCTCTTGGCTATTGCTAATCTGTATTTTTCTGGTTTCACCATCCATAAACATGCTTTTCTCTGCTAATGAATATGTAAGAAGTCTTCCCTTTTCCCTTTTTCAGTCCCCACCAAATATGAAACTCTTCTTAAATACAATTAGCACTTCATGTAGTCTAGAATAAGCTTATTGTCTAAAACAATTCAGTGTTGCCTTTTGTGGTCAGTTTTACACACAGAAGTTCACAAGTTGTTGCCCACTTGAAGGAGCTCAAAATTGACTCCTTTACAGTCACAATTTAAACATGGAGATGAAAAAGTTTATGTTCATATATTAGTGAATGACAGACTTACGATAAGGAAACAAGCACCAATCATGACAGCTTTCATTTTCACATCGAGGTCCATCGGGAATGAGATTCCAAAGTTATCTGCATCTGTAAAGACCTCCTGCACAAACCCAGTCCACTGCTTAGAAATCCTCCCAACTGCACAAGTCTCATCCAAAGACTTCACCTACAGTTTAACATAAAATGAAAAAAAGCATCATCAAACCTGCCATTCATAATATTCCCAAATCCATTTTGGAATAGATCCATTTAAAACTTTCAGCCTGTTATTTGAATTAATACAGTTATTGAGTGCAAGGGTTTGTACCAAAAGGCAATCAGACTATCAGAAAGTTGGTCAAAAGTATTAGAGCCATGAACTTGATTCTGAATCTGACTGGGAAGTTCAATTCCTTGGTGGTGCTGGGATACAGCAACCACATGCACACACTCTACTGAAGTGATGTCTTTAAGCCAAAACAGTGAATTCATTTCTCCTGTCATGTATCAGGAATGGCTCAGGTGAAAATTAAACAAATTACATTCTTCTGTTCAAAAGCAGAGATTAGCCCTCTGGCAACATTATGTTTTCTAAAGCTAGACCCAAGTCTTCTGGGTCATGTGGAAGACTAGTTTCCAAAATAAAATGATATAAGTTTGCTATAGGAACTATTTGCAACATGATTTTAAGCATTAAATTGTAGCCTAATATATCTTCTACTTAATGTCCACAAAAACAATGTTGCATTAATCAATATTATTTTAAAAGGAAAGTTATAATTCTTCAGTCATTCTATATTTCAGGTCTAAATTATCCTAATTTACTAGTCCATTGAATGATTATTAAATGATTAAATAAGTGGTGGTAGGAAGTAATTTTAATAAATACCTGATACAGCTGACTGTATTTTTCTTAGAGCCTGACATAACAGATTCAGAAAGACTTTGCTGCTAAGTATTTTAATTAAGTGATTTGTGTGCAGCCACAGGGAATTCTCAGTGATCACTGATGAGTGGCTTTAACACATCATTGCTGGAAGTCTGGTTTATCTAGAGTAATTTAGGTATCTAGAGAAGCGATTTGATTATACCAGCATTAAAAGATGATGTAGCAATTACTTAGTATATACTACAGTTCAGTTGATAAGTAGTAAGTCAAGCAACAAACTAATATCAAACTACTATCTGAAAACAGATACATGCAAACAATTTTTACATTGCATACCTCAAAATTAACATCCTCACAACAACTGCACACAAAGCACGGGCCAGTAATTTTCAGTATATCCATTCTTTTCTCATCTTGAATGGTGAACTTTGGCAGGCAGGCATCCCAGTTCTGGACAACATAACCAATTGTTGTTCCTGGAGGTGCCTGGACTTCCAGCTTCACAGGGAAGAGAAAAGCTCCAAGTGAATGACCATGCTTCCATATGCTTTTGAGACAAAACCCACACCAGCACACGAATGAAACACAACTTGTTTTTCTACAATAATCTGGCCTTACAAAGCATTTTGCTGTGAGTGTTTTCAGAAGAACACTCAGATTGCAGACCTCTTATTCAACTTTCACCTTCAAGAAAACAGTAAGAGACTCCTCAGGCTGTGGAGCACACAAAATATGCATCTACAATATAAAAACCAAAGTCCAGTGAAAGAAAGGCAGCGAGCATCCCAAAAGCATTTAGTGAAGGCATTATAGGGTGCAGCTACTACAAATGCCTCAGCAGGAGCTCTGAGTAGGCTCAGATTTAAAGTTTCAGAAGTTGCATCATTCCAGAATTATGTTAATATTTTAAAAAACTCATGATCTCTTGTGTTGAATGTCACTGTAGCTTTCAGAGCTGTAAAATGAAAACTCTAGCTGTTACTTTATGAAAGCCGTTGCCTTACTCTTCCATTCCAAGTCCATCTCCAGTGCAGATTTCAGCACCAGCCACAAGTTCCCTGACATGCTGTTCAATCAGATTTTTCATTACCACAGTCAGAACTGGCCAGTGAGTCCAAGTGTTGCAGCACACTTGCTTCTTTCCACACCAAGAACCCCATGCACAAATCCCACAGATCTCTCTTCCCACACCGTACCGGCAAAACCTCACCTCCTAAATCAAGACAACCCCACCTTAAAACTGCACAGGAGGTGCCTGTCCCATGAAAAGGAAGGCAGTTGGAGGCAGCAACTCACCTCCTGCAAACAGCAGGGGCAGCAGCACATGGAGCATCGGAGAGGTCTCTGCAGCGTTATCACCTCGTGGCCCAGGTTGTCAACAATCCGCAGGGTGAAGGGCCGTGACGGCCCGCAGCAATTCCTGGTGAGGCAGTCAGTGTCCTCTGCTGCAAAGTACACCCTTTGTCCCAGCGCATTCTTGAGTTCGTATTTGTTGTTTGTTTCAAAGCCAGTCATAACTGAAAAATGGAAAAAAAACCTGCTAAATTCCTGAGGAGGGTCTGGTCAGACACTCCCTGCTAAGTCTGCAGCTGCCCTCTGGGAAGGCAAGCTGCACTCAAAGCCTGTCAGAGGCAGCTAATGGCAAAGGGAAATGATAGGAAAGGACCCTCAAGCAGCAAAACCTGACGGAGTTCAGAGAGAAAAAGCCACCATGAACAAGGACACGCAGAAAGAAATGGGGATTCCCATCAGTCCCCAGTGTTCCCCCACCAGAGGCAGACACCTGCTGCCCGAGCAAGCACCACCATTACACAGCAGGGAAGGTTCTCAGGGGAGAATTGAATGGATGAGAATTAAAGAGAGTCTGAATTTGGGGGTGAAGCCAGAAAAGGGCACAAATACGTTCAGAACGAGAAAGCCACAAAAAAACCCTCTCAGGCAAGATTTACAGCAGCACACATCAAAAGCAACGAGAGCCAGGACAGAAATTTTAATTAATTTCTATAACAAATGAAAGCACTCTTTTAAGTTTCAGAAAGAACCAGAAAGAAAAATGCAGCAGCAACATTAGGGGTCAGCTGGGATGTATGGTCCATTTTATTTCTTCTGTTTGAATGACACTGATAATACAGCTTGGATATTCTTAAAGCACAGAATGAGGGGAGCAGACAAAAAGACATTCGGTTTGCTAAAACAGCAGGATTGCCTGTAAATGGGATCAAAGCCACATGCCAGTCCATGGAATTAGATGGGATATGAGAGCACAGAAAACAAGATCTTTAAGAAAGGAAGAGAGGAGTATAGAAATCATTGTTAACAAGTAACATTGGAAATGTGTGACTCCATCTATAACTAGCTATATATCAACTATAGCATCTATAACCAAGATTATTCAGTTGCATTGCTGGATATCTTTTGAGACATAGAACCTGCTGAAAATCTTCTTCCCTCCTATTTTCTCCTTTGTCTCCTCCACTTCTTTAGGACTTCTGCAGGAACTGAGATAGGTAATACAAGAAAGGCAAAGGTGGTATCCACCTTAAAAACATAGCGTCAAAGAAAGCCAAAACTTTACTGTTCTTGGGATTATTAGATTTAAATACTTTGTACTTACTCTCAAGAAGTTCAAGTTGCTGATGAATTAATATCTGGTCAATCTGCTCATGGTTGAAAAATTAAACAGAATAAAAAGTTAACAAGTTGCAACTAAGAAAAAATGTAAAGAACCACTCCTGTTTCATTTTAGAATAAAAATGCATGGATCAATACATTGCCTAGAGACAAATCATTTACCAGTTAAGCTATGGCAATAGCTCGCTCGCCTCCTTTTCCTGTCCTCTGCCAGTTTAGCAGAAGAGTGCTCCAGAGCACTGGAGCTGATAAGGGGAGCTGAACCCAAACTGATCTGGTTACAAGCACACAGGAGCACATGCCTGTGCTCCTTTCATGACTCAGCCTGACAGAGCTCCGACATCATGTCCTAGAGCCTCCATACAGACAAAAGCAGGAAATGGAGATATTTTAGAAGCTCAGCTCCTGCTCAGCTCTGAGGAAAATTCAGGGGAAAATGAGCCTCTCCTCACCAATGCTTTTTTTTCTTTTTTTTTCTTTTTTTTTTTAGCATTTTGCAAAACTGGCAACAACACATCTGTATTAATCTTTCCAGTACTGAGATGAACTGTATTTTACAGTATAAAGACATATTCAGTAATGTGGAAACAGTTCTTACTCTGCTATTAGCATTCTCTATGCTGTGAAGTCTGACTGGCACCTCTACTAACAATATTAAGAGGTGTGAAGAAAGCATTGTGCAGAAAATTAAGTGCCTCTAATGTGCTAGAGTTGCCCATATTATAGGTTTTTATTCTATACACCTTTCCAAAGGGCATTCCATCTCACAAACAGTAATTTCAGAAACGGGAAGGGTGTATGATAGCCCTGTCTCCCTCATCGTTTGGCATCCTACTTGGCAGGAAGGTACTCCATGAACAAGTAGTACACCTACACCTGTAACAGGGATCTCTGCATTCAGACATTACAAAAGGCTTCACTTCACCACAAGCAGCAACCCATGCAGCTGCAACATAGCCAGATACTTTATTTAGCTATTTCATGGATGCAGGCTGCTTCCAAGAGCAGAATACCCGATCTCTGGGGAAGGAGGAAGGGTGCAGGTACCTGTGTGAGATACTCCAGTCCAGGAGGGCAGTTGGGAATAGAAGGAGGGATAGGCATCCAGATTGCCCCGTCCACGGTGGGCTGGTTCTGGACAGGTGGAACAACAAATCCACCTGGGAATCCCATGGGCTGTGCCTGGAATCCATGGCTCCCTGCACCTGCATTATCTGGCATGGTAGGAAAGATACAGTTACAAAAGTTAGATGCTGGAAAATAATTGCCCCATCCATCTTCAAAAGAGTAATTCACGATTTTGAACTATGGAGATCCTCACACCTTACATATTTCAGTTATGAATACAATAACTTTCATGAAGGGAGTTATACTGCCATGAGAGGTTCTGATGCCTCAGACCAAACCAAATAAATAAAAAAAGCATCATTCTTGAATACAGAACAAATTTCATTTACATAGAGACAGTCAATTCAAAAAACATAAATAAATAAATGAAGGTTATTTCTAAGTAGAGAAGAAAGAATACTTTAAATTACATGAAAAGCATTGGTATTTACAAGCTGTCAGTTGAGCAAATGAGGAATTTTAAGACAAAGTTTTCCTGGAATTATATCTTCCACTTTCATGAAAGAAAATGTCCTTTTAGCAAAGTTCATCTACAGTTTTCAAACCAGACGATTTGTAGACCTTCAGCCTGTACCAGTTCAGCACCAAATTTCACATTACGTTACAACACCTGGAGCACTGCACGTGAAAGATCAGGCTGTGGCCATAAGCAGGCAGCACCTCAGGTGATGTAAACAGCTGTGGCTTAAAACTCATAGGTGGCCACATCACCCACCCCAGAGAAGAATCCTCCCTTTGGGAATTCAAAATCACTTTTATGTCTGAGCACAGGCTTCGCACACAAACTACCTACTGCCATTGTGTGCAAGTGCGTGCACGTACAATTACTCAAAATAACAACGCTCCTGTGGCCTCCATGGCACAAGCAGTGGGTGTTTGCTCCCTGCTAAAGCCAAGTGTACTTATAGACCTCACAGTGCCTTGTCCCAGGATGCACAGGCTTTAACTTATCAAGAGCAGCATAACTTAGGCCAAACATTTTGCTTTTTACCTCTGACTTATGCTTTGAGCCTGATTGTTAGATATTTATTGTGATTTGGTTCTTCAGAAAGCAATCATTTCCAGAATGAAAGAAGCTGTTCAGGAGTGCTGCATTTTGAAGTGGAGCAGAAAATGAGACAGAAGAGGAGAGAGCAAGTGAAGGAAAGTGTAAGGTATAACCACCTGCAAAGTACAGTAACAGAGTATGAAACAGGAACAGAATACATGCAGAACTGCAAGAGGAAAACAATTCTTTTTTCACTTCTGTATTTCTAGAGAAAAATAAAGTGACATACTGAAGTAACAGGGTAATTAAGAAATCTGATTACCAGTAAGAACCTGCCGCACATTAATCGCAAACAGTAACACCTGGCAAACCTCCCTAGCAAACTCCCCACAATGCCCACTGAAGAACACCTGACATTTTTAACTCCTACCACTGTTGGTACTGCTTAGCACATACTAACATGTAGCACCAAAAAGGAAAGAAATGAGTTTTCAGCCAAAGAGAAATTAAAAGAAACTCTACAGAGTTAATAGCAGAAAAGTAAATTGGAGATGATCCCGTTTGTACCCTACATTTCCTGTGCTTACTTCCTAGTGGTGCCACAGATCTGTACCCAAGCCACCCACCTTGGTGAGTCCCAGGGACCTGCTGAGGGGAGCCATAGGGCATTCCAGGTGCTGTGGCAGGTGGAGGTCCTGGAAAAATGGAACAAATGCTCTGAGTATGGATCATTTCCTCCTACCCTGGGTGAAAGATCCCCAGCACTGACTCCTTTTCCAGAGCACACATAGAACAAAAACTAGGCAGCTGTTTTCTGTATAGCAAAAATATACCTCAAGATCGTGTTTATGAACAATGCATGCATCAATAAAACTTAATGGAGTTCTGGTCCTTAAAGCACAGGGAAAAGACAGGTACTGCACAGGATGTCATGAAGATGTCACAGAATCACAGAATCATTTAGCCTGGAATGGACGCCCTGAGACCATCTAGTCCCAGCCCTGCTCAAGCAGGGTCAGTTCACTCTGTCTGGAGCAAACATGCCTTTGTTCGTTGATATTTAGAAGAAGACTTGAATTCAAAGCATTGCCAGGAGCTGACACGCTGCCCTCCAGTACAGAACATGGCAGTGAGTCATTCCCCTCTGTGTAAAACCTCTTCTCCCAACTTCTTCAAGTTCAGACGATACTAATGCCTCACCAGCACATGGAGAGGGTTATGGATTAAAAAAACATTTACCGGCTTCAGTTTTTAATCAGAAATAACTTGAATTTCCAGATTATTAATTTATTTGTTATTTTTTACTTAACTTCAGAAACCAAGATCTGAAAATGTAAGCTCTACGTTTTGTAAAATATTCAATTTTAAAATGTAAATAATTTCAGGTTAAAACATTCATGCATATTTCATATAATTAGAAGGTAAGCTAATAGCTAAGATAATATTGCTTGAATATGCTGTCTTTGATGTTAGCAAAAGTTGACATTTTGGTTATATTTTACTCACCATGCATTGTCGTAGATCTGCTTGTAGTTGTCCTACAAAAGAACATTTTTGTCTCATGATTTTTTAAATATATAATTTCACACAAAAGCTATTCAGAGTTCTCTACTATCGATAAAAGATATTTGCCTCTCTAAACTGTATGGGAAAGCAAAATTACAAATACAAGGTAAAATAACCTTAAATATCTCAGCTTTCTTCTAGGCTATATCTCCACTACCATGTAAGTCTGAATTTTCTATGCCTGCACTCATGCTTTGAGTACCCTCTCAGGTACCTCTGAGTACCCTCGGAGGATACTTTGAGTATCCTCAACTCAGAGGAAAGCATTGGGATGTGCAAGACTCCACTGTGCAGCCATTCAGAAACACCCTGTAATTCAGATGATCAATTTACTGCAGTAATTTAAGGGCAGCGGGTTCAGTGTATTGATGTTGACCACAAAACCTGCTCAGGCAAGCCCTGGAGCAGTCATGTAGCCATGCTACCACCTACTCAGTCCTTTAAGCTATTCCATTCCTCTAGTGGTACTACTAAATATCACATATCCAGTTTTTGCCTTCACAGGATAACAAAGGGTGGTTGCCAAGAGGAATAAAAAAAAAACCAAACAAAAAACCAACCAAACAACACAGCCCACACCAAAAACAAAACAAAACAAAACAACAAAAACAAACAAACAAAAAGAAAAACAAAAAAAAAAAACTTTTTTTGATATCAGCTTAAACCTTGAGAGTTATTCCTTTCTCTGGGGTAATGAGTGAAGCAAGACAACAGCAGCAACTGCTGTTACAGACAGATCCAAAACAGTCAGGAGATCCAAAAGTGGAATTGTAAAAAAGAATGGTACAGGCACTCCTTTTTAATAGGACTGAAAGCTTTAAAATAAAAAATAAACCTAGTTGTTCTTTAAAAATAATCCAGTTCAAGTCAAACTACCAATATATTTCGTCTGCTATGATTCTTCTAACTACTTCAGTCCAATGAAGATGGTTGTTCAAAGCTGGGAAATGAAACTGAAAGGAATTCCTTCCAGTTTTTCACTCTCTGAGTAAAAGCAGATCTCACAGGGTAATGTCTAATGCTTCTGGAATGTCATGGAACTAGCTCACTCTCCAAATCCTACAGAACATCCTATTTCAGAACAGCTGATACAGCTGCTCTTAAAACATTCCTTTTTTAACAGACTTTTTGTTCTACTTTACTAACTCTACTTTACTAACAAAACCACTGTCCTGTTTCACATACTTTAATTGGATTCTGGTCATAGGGTAGATTGGAATGTAGTCACTGTATGAATGCAGAAATATCACAAATTATAGAAGAATAAAAGTATGTTATTTAAACTAGCAAAATATCAGTTTATACTGTGAGATGTTCCAGCTACATGAACTTCAGTGAAATACTGAGAATTACAGCTAAACTCTTTGGTTAAGGGAGAGTAGAGACAGAATCACATGATTCATTTAAAAGGAAGGCTTTGTAGTAGTCCAGAATCTTTCATTGTCCCTACAACCACACACATGCGCCACTGTACAATCTAGGATTTAGAAAAGGCTGATATGCTCTACAGTAGAAAAGCAATAACGATTTTACAAAGCTCAGCCCTCATTTCATCCCTAGATAGTTCCTTTTATTATGAATGTCCATGTTTCTTTCCAGTCACTTTCTCATTTTCAGAACTACATAACACAGCTACACATCCCTTAGCCTGATGCATGTCACTAGATATGCTGCAAGTAACTCAGACATGTCATAACTACATTAACTACAGGGCTTCTGCTGTTCATCAGAAAAACACAATACTAGCATGACAAGTAGTTTCATTCCTCATCCAGCATGACAATCAGTTTCATTTCTTACCCAGCTTATTAAAGTGCTGAAAAGAGCAAGTTAATGTAAGCTCCCAAGCACAAACATGCCTAGTAACATATAAATAACAAGCCAGGCGCTTTGCAAGAAGTTGTAATATTCAAAAAACAGGACGCCAAATAGACAGGATGCATGCATTAATTCTTTATTGTTTGTTTGTTTGTTTGTTGTTTGTTTGGGGGTTTTTTGTGGGTTTTTTTTTGTTCTGATGCAGTAGGGTACCCCTCCCCTGACTTTTATCCTGAGACCTGGCAGCCCCAGCAGCTGGCAGCCCCAGGCAGGTCGCAGTCCGGCCGTGGGGACAGGAGCGCGGCTGCCGGGACCGACCCGCTGCCGCCTCGCTGCCCCTCGAGCGGGGCTCTCCCGGGACAGCCCGGGCAGCAGCACCTCCCGCAACGCAGCCTGGGCCAGCGAGCTCCCCCTCCGAAGGGATATATTCTAACTTAATAACTCTAATTTAACCCGCAGCCCCAGCCAGAAAACGCGGGGCTTCTCCCCGCCAGGCCGTGCCGCTGCCCCGCTGATGTTCCGCATCCCTGGGGGAAACGCAGGGATACCTGTCCGGAGCGCCTGGAAGGAGCCCCGGTCGGTGAGGGCGCTTACAGCCCCTCCAGCCGAACGCACCGTTCCCACGCCGCGGCTCCGCTGCCCCGCCGTCCCTCTGTCCCCGTGTCCCGCTGTCCGCCGTGCCCGTCCCGTGCCGTGCCGTGCCTCCCAGCGCTGCGGGGCGGGGAGCCAGGGCAGGGCCGGGCTCCGGGAAGGAAATTGCTGCGGGCAGCCCTGCCGAGAAACGCCGACATTTCCGAAGCTTTGCTCTTCGTGGTATTTACTTTTTCCATTTCTGCCAGCATCAATGCCGATTCAGTCCTTTTAAAATTAATTAATAATTACTTAACTTAATTCCTGCCTTTTAGTCAGGGGACATCAGGTTACATACAAGTGATAACGCCAAGTTCTATGTCCACCCTGAAAGGAGAACAAAAGTATCTGGAACAATTTTACCTTGTTTATAAGGCAGGACCTCAGGGGGAAAATATATTTATGTGGACTTCATTGTTACAGGAACAAGAACATACAATACTGAATTGTTTGGGAAACAGAGGACTTGGAGTAAGTTGGCTCACGCTTAACAGCTCTGGTGAGCTGATCTTCTGCATCCTTTTCTGTACGTTCACGTACGTCAGACTGGAGCTGCTGGTGTTCATGCATGCCTCTTCAAAGGAAACTGTGTTTCATGTAAACCACACAAATTAATCACAGTAATTGGTGCATGCATGAAACCCAAGACTGGGGATTCAATCGGAATCCTTAATAAAGAGAACGGAAATTTTTAAGTGCAGGTCGCCTTGTAGCTTTACATAGTCTGTAGTCTTTGTCTTCTACCTCCCAAAATAGTCTCCATTTCAATACTGAACTTTCCATAAACAAAACCAAACCAAAAAAACCCCCAAACTATGATTCTAGCCCTGCACTGAATTACACCTAAACACCAGATATGACAGGGATTTGCAGATTTTATTTTGCTTGTTTCCTCAGGTACAGAAGACTCTAATCTAAAGCTGACTAACATTTTCCCACATATCTGCACTGAGTCCACTAAGAGGATTAATAGCAGACACCAGTAATAGGTTTTAAACATCTCTTAAGAAACAGGTAGAGAATTATTTTGACATGGGTGGGAAATTAGAAATACGTGGTACCTTATGATACTACCCTTCTTTTTTTACAGGACTATAGCATAGTTATATTTAGCTTGGTTCAGACTTATACACTGAATATCAAATTGTATTGCCCAGCAAACAAGTCTTTTTGACATCGAGATGAATGTTATTTCTTAGATGAGAATATCCTTGTCCTATCAAAGAGAACAAAGATAGCAGCATATCTCTTCCCTTCAGGCATCTATCAGTAGGAAAAAAACCCCTATTCACCTGCAGTGGCAAAAAAAAGATGTCATGATTCACAAACTGCGAAGTAATTTATCAGTCTTTCCCATATCACGTAATGTTCCAGTTCCTTTCTTATCCAGCTAGCATCACTGATGTTGTAACTGACAGTCAGTGCTTTTCTGTTAGATCAGAGGGTTGAAATGGTCAGTACCTTTTTATTTTGTCCAGTGAGCAGATTTAATCAGCAGGGGAATGCCTAGAACATTAAGAACAGAAGTTGGAATTGTTTCAAGAGAAATAAGAAAATGACCATGCTCCTAGTAATTTAGTCTTCTAGGTTTAAGCATGTTTACCTGAAAAGAAACATTATTTGTAGATTCTTGACCCCGATTTCTAGGATTTCTATGTTGCTTATGGGCTGGATATTCAGAACATTACTTTCTACTGCTTTAACTTCTGATGCTCATGGTGTTGGCTCCTCATCTGATCCTGTGGTGCCCAACATCTGAAGAGGGACCAGTTCCTCCACCTGCTTCTTTCACAGAGGTCTCCAGTAACCTGGAGTTGAGTTGACAAAAGCAGCTCTCCATCCCCTAAGCAGCTCCTTTTCCCTCAGTGCTCAGGCAGTACCTCTGTGTGAGGGGACATGGGAGGAAGTTCACTCAGGGCTGTACATGAGAGCAAACAGCCTTTGTGAAGCTCAAACTCTGTTTTAACCGCATTTAACCTCAGGCATGGCACTGTTTGCACTGCTAAAGGAAATAAAAGTAGTTACTGAGGGGTTTGCCTTCTGTGCCTGTGGACACAATCCCACAGAAGACTCCCTTCTCAAGTGTTTGGGATCTGGAAAGCAAACCTGGAACACCAAGCAAACATGGGAGATGCAGAGAAAGATAAGCTGAGAGCAGTTGCTGTTTTCATAGAAAAGACATAGCATGTGAGGTCTGAGGCACAAACTTGAGGGGGCTACCACGAAATAAATAAAAACAAAAGAAAAAGAAGGAACAGAGAAGAAAGAAAGAAGGAACAAGGAGAAAGAAAGAAGGAACAAGGAGAAAGAAGATTCCTCTTGGTGGCAGGCCAGGAAAAGCTCCTGAGCTGCACTGGCTGGAGCCCCAGCTATGGGGTACAATTTTTTTCTGCTGTTTCCCATCCTTCACTTTGTTCACATATTGAGAAAATCTTTAATTGTAACAAATAATGTTTAAGTCTTGTGAATTCCTTTATCTTTAGCTTCCAGTGCTTCGTCCTGTATTCACGTGTGCAAGTGGTTATCTTAGCCTTAAAGACTGTGGGCCTCAGCAATGCTGCTGAGAAGGTGATTTAAATACGCAGAAGAATTGGCAGGAATGTTTAGCACATATGTATGAGTTTGGGGAAATGTAATGAGTCTGAATTAGTTACATAGATTCAAACTCATCTGTTCTCTAGCTGCAGTGCGGGGGTTAGGCAGGGAGATCCCCCTCATGCCCTGGGCTGGAAATAAAAGTGATTCCACTTTCTAATACTGAAATTACAGCGCTAGTTTTATTCCCGACTTTCAATGACAAAGTGATAATGACTTGATATAATTTTCACAATATTTAGAACTTGATTGGAGAGTTTAGGTTTTAAAAGACTGTCCCCAACCGAACTATTCAAATGCAAGGAATCTTATCCGGAATCAGTAAGTTCTTTTCCTTTTTTCCATTTATGCTACATGTTATATCCAAACTGGTAGTGGTTTTGAAAGCACATAGGCAAATAACATAATGTTCCAATAGGCAAAATCTACATTTTAATACAGCATGATGAGTCTAGTATGAGCCCACCACCAGAGTGACAGACATGGTGTACACGCAGTAAAAGGCAGTTTAAATCCAAGCATTTTAAAAAGTAGATAAATTGCTATTCTTAGTATTAGTATTAGTATTAGTATTAGTATTAGTATTAGTATTAGTATTAGTATTATTTCTTTGATGTGGAACTGGGCAAATGGATTCCATTCTGCCAGCATTTGACAGGCACCTGACCTCCTCTGCATCTCAGTGTAGCTCTCCTTTTTTTTTGGTAGTTAGGCCTTCACTAATTTAATAAAATATGTATTCATGAAGCCAGAATAAGTGGCTAACACATCTCTGTATTAAAGATTTGTAATTGTGAAATTGTAAACAGGACTGTTCACATACTTGATTTCATTTAACAATGTCAAGTCACTCATCAAGCCTGCAGCCTAAAACATAAGGGTTAGGTTTTCCTTTGAGAGGGAAACTGGGTGAAAATGGGTTTAGTGTTGTAATGTCGTAGTTAATTTAGCATCCAGATAGCATTAGTGGAGAGTTATGAGTTCCAAACCACATAAAGTAGCAGTCCTTATATTTTTATGTACCCTGAGGAGCAACACGTCCCCCTGGGCTGTCACTAACAATTGTGATAATCACTTACAGAGGAAAAGCAATTCCTGCAGAGAGCTGTCAGCCACCACCATCAGTCTTCCCTCAAGATGTTCAAACACAAGGGGAAAACAACAACTGAACAACAATGGAAGCAATACCACACATTTGGTTTTGCTACTAAATGTTTTTGTGCCAAAGCAATTTCTTTCTCAGACTGAGAAGGAAGCTAAATAAAGTTTTACTGCTGCCAGTCATACAAGGTTTTGAATGTCAGCACTGTACATGAACCAGCATAAGCTGCTTTGCAGTCAGAAAATGGGATATTGGGAGGAAAAGAACAACTCGACATAAAGAAATAGGCCATTACAGTTTACAGCATTTAGGATTAACTGTGGTACCAACAGTTTAAAATGCAGCTTGTGTAAATCCTGTTTTCTGCTAAAGGGATATTGCTACTGCAAATAGATACTTGCAGGGAATTTTTTCCTAGGCATGGTTTTGTTCCTAAAAAGTATAAATAATATCAGCCTAATTAATGAAATACACCAAAAAATCAAGTCAGGACAATTCCACCCTGGGCAGACATCCAGCTCTGTATGTCAAAGCTGGCACTCTGAATTCCCAGGCTGTTTAGTTACCTGTGTTTGTGTTTTTTGGGGGAGAAGGAGGGGTTTGAAGGTTTTTGCAAAGCCACATTCTTTCATTTAAGCACTGTTGCAGGCGACACTGAATCATACAGCAGCAGTGACGTGTTAGTGGCCCTTGAACTCTCCCTCCCTCCAATGCCTTCTCTCACAAGCACATTCCATGTGTGGGTGGGATTCACAGGCCAGACTTCTCTAGAGCCAACATCGCTGCACCACTGTGGAACTGGAATCATATGAAGCAGTTATGTCAGGACACCAGGGGCCTTGAGTTGGCATTCCCCTTTGAAAATGCACATAAAACAAGGAAGCTTGTAAGGAGCAGCCCTTTGCCATGGTGCATGGGGTACCTCTGGCTCGAGGGCAGGAGTCCCCTCTGCTCCCTTTGCCCATCCTCTGTAGCCCCTGGTCACCAGTCACACCTCTCTGAGCACAGCAAAGAATGTAATGCAGCACCCAGGCCCACACCTGCTTTCATTTATAGTATCTTCATCTTTCGGACACCAGCATTGCATTTGAATTCAGCATTATTAAAAAATAATGCCTTTTAACCTTACGTTCTTGATGAGGCACCCTTTGGCTTGTCTGGGAGCTGCGGATAAAGGAGAAGCTGGGTTTGATTGTACTGTGATATACACTGGCACTTCTTTTATCAGCATGAGGACAAATAGTGCAATGCTGACACACAGAACCAGGCTGAGGAGAGGATGTTATTAAAACCAATGAAGTCCAAGTCAATGTGTTTCATAACAGACTCATCGGATAAAAATGTACTGGGATCTTGAGGCTTCTGTTAATTAAGAAGATAATTAAAAAGTTGTAAATGTAGAAGGACCACTAGATCTGCAAAAGTTTATGAGGTGTACTTACAGCTCAATTAAGAATGAAAATTGAGGAAGCCTGGCACCAGGCACTGCTTCTCACACAGACAGCTGAGGGATTTGGGAAGGTTTGGAAGCTGGAGAGGAGAAAACACAGGAAAAGGAAAATGGAAAATATTTACATCAGATAGAAACCCTGTTCACTATCAAGACCTAGTCACCAATGTCAAGTACTGTAAGCTCCTTCCTCACACTGATTACCTGGGATGTGGAATAATCACACATGAAGGAATTGCTCATCAAAGCAGTGGGCCTCACGCTCAGGCCAGAGCCGTTTCCCAGAAACCCTGAGCACAGCTTTCAGGAGGTTCACATTTAGTCCTATTATTTCCTAAATCAAGTTTGCCAGATTTGTTACTCCCAGCCCAGAAGGTTTTCCTTCCCAGTTGCTGTATCATGTGGTATTATAAATTGTATTTGCCATCCAATCTCTGATTCAGTTTTTTAGTGTAATTGACCTGCTGGTTGTTACTGATCAGGTTGTTACAGATGCCCTCTCCTCTCTTCTCCTCTCCCCTAACCCATGTCTCTGCTGGCAAGGCAGCAGCAGGACGGGAACTCCTGGCCAGGCTGCAGCTTCCCTTCCAGCTGTGACAGGTTTGCCACGTGCTGCCAGAGGACACCTATCGCGGCTCTCCGGCCGTGTGTGGCTGGCTCGGTGGCCGGGAGCTCGCGTCCTTCCCTGGCCGCTGCCGTGGGTGGCTGGAGGCTGCTTCAGTGCGGGAGGGCGAGCGGGGGCTCACACAGGGCCCGCTGCACCCACCGGTGACGAGAGCGCCGGAGGAAGCAAAAGAGAAGAGAGGGGCTCCTCAGGGTGGAAGGAAGGGGTTTATTCCAGNAGGCACCGTGCCATGGACACCCACCAGGAGCCAGCCCTGCCCAGATGCTCCCGCACTGCTGCAGGACCAGGCTTTGTGACCCATGGTCCCCCCGATCCTGAGAGGTCCAACACCCTGCACTTGCAGCTTCTGCAATTTGGATGGGATACGGTGGCCTACGAAGTCTATGCAGGCAGGCTCTGCAAGTTTCTGGAACCAATATGTTCCTGAAGCAGGTTTTCAAAATTGAAGTGAAAGTCCTTTTTCGCATTGGTATTTACAGTTATTCTATGTGGTTCTCTTTCAGTGATCTTTCCCAGAACTTTAGGACATGTGATTTCTGCCCAACTGGATCTATAATCAGCATTTTCCATGGCTTTAGAACGAATGTTTTACACCATTTCTAGTTATTCTCTCTGAACTAATAATATAAAATACTTGCTGTTAGAGCTGTCTACAATTGCACTGGACTATCTGACAGAAAGACTTATGACCTAATCCAAAGCCTAATATTTGTTTTATCAGGCTTTCAATGAAGCCCTGTGGTTTTAACTGAGGTGCTGGAACTCTAAACCCTACTGCGTGAACCAAGATTGCAGTTAAGATGACATTTTTGCTTTATAAATGAGACACTGAACAAAGCTATTTATAAAATTGAATTTCTGAGACATCATGGGAAAAGAGAGGAATCAGACTTTTTTTTTTTTTTT
>VZTG01010154.1:1043057-1139535 GCA_013397845.1 Melanocharis versteri
TTTTTTTACTACATCTGCAATGATATATCTTCTTCAGGAATGGCTTCTATTTCAGTTTATTGTAATTGTTTTAGATTAAAAAGTTTACCAAGAAAGCTAACACATATTTGTAGTAATAAATATATACGGTGCTAAGCACATCAATGCTGCATGAGGCATTCTGCATCTCTGTAGATTTTCTTAAACATTTTTCCTCTCTTAATCATCTCTTATCAGTTATATTCCTGAAGTACAAGATAAACATTATAGCTTGAGCAGATAAGCAATGCAGTAAAGAATTATTACTTTGCCAAGGAGGTGCTTATTCTGTAGCAAAGATCCATCATTCTTTTCCACTGAGAATGTATTTATGAAGACCATATTAGACTTCACTTCTGATTGAAAACATTCATTTACTCTTACAAATATCTTATTCTCCTTGTGTCCTCCTCCACTCCCTGCTAATTTTGTTCCCATACTCTTTTTCTAGCTCATGTTGCCCTGATTTTGAAGAGATTTGTTTCCATCAGACTCCTCCTCTTCCCAAGTTCCACAATCATTTACCCTTCCCTTTTGACAGGGCCAAGTGTCTTACCCAGCGTGGTGACAGTTCAACTAAAGCCTCGTGTTCAACGAAACCACTCAAACACAGTGCTGGCAGGAGAGAACTGCAAAAGACCACAAGAGCCAAGATAAACTATTTTATAGGACTGTTTTAAATGAGCGTGTTAGTCGGGTCATGCATATATCTTTTTTATTTCCCAGCCATAAAACCACACCTCTCTATGACAACAGAAGGGTTTATGGAAGTCCGAAGCATAAACTTATTGGAGGCAGTAAGTTCATCTGTTGATAAAACACAAATCATGAACAAAACACCTGGTCCCACTGGTTCCAATCACTGCAGCTAAAAGCAAACAGTTTCACCTTACAGAAGTTCTTGTGGATCACATTTATTTAGGTGCTACGCCTGCTGGCACAGGTGATCTTGGCGTATCAACTGGTGTCTCTGTGCTCTTACTGAACAAAGTATTTGCCAAAGACACACCTGCCTGTTTGCACAAGGGCTTCTCTCTACAGTCCTGCTTAGATTTTGTGTCTCTTGTCCTTATTTTATTGCCCTGAAACCTTCACATCATCTCCTCACTCACTGTTTGCAGTTTATTGGGCAAAGTGCAAAGCAAATGCACCCCTTCAACCTTTTCCCTCAGCGGCAAGGACAGAACCACCACACACTCTGTGTTTTTAACAGTGCAAGTACTGGTTTGGTATCACAATGATGAATACTGTATGGGCATCCACAGTAGCCAAAAGACATATAATGACCCATCTTGCAGATCAGCAAAAGGAAAAAATCTCTTTGATCTTCTATTAGGCTCAATTAGGAAAGGAAAGTAATCAAACTCTGGGACTGCACTGACTTTGTGAGGGCAACATCCACTGTGTCAAGAAGGATGAAATACACTGTACACCACTAATTCTTGGGGGGATTTCACTCTTCTGCGAGTTTGTGTTTCATTTTATATCAGGCCCTTGAGAGTCTGAAAGCAATAAAACCAGAGATAAAACTCATCCTGATAGGGAACCATTTAAATAATTTATTTACCAAATTGTTCATTTAAGCCACTTGTCCTGGCTTCTGCTAAGCTTGTTTTTATCTCAGCTGCTGCATTTTCAGAGCATTGAAGTGATGCTGCTCTCGTATTGTAGACTTAAGTGAAAACATTTCAGAATCAAATATTTAAAACTGTTTCAAACTCGAAGGAGCTTCAAGTGCACATACAGTTCTTGGTTTAAATACTGATACTTTTAAAAGTCCTTTGAATTTCAAACCATAACATTTGAAAACTAGTCTTATTTTCAAGGGTTCCAAGCGCAGTGTGGCTGACCCAGTCCCGGGCAATGCCAAAAGCTAAAGAATGCACCCCTTGTGAGTCTTTACCCAAGTGTTCTGAGCCTTAATCTACAATTATTTGGAACTAGAGATAGGAGAGAAGATTAAATAAATTCTACAATGGTTTGGGTTGGAAGGGACTTAAAGGTCATCTAGCTCCAACTCCCTGCCATGTGCAGGGACACCTTCCACTAAACCAGGTTGCTCAGAGCCCCGTCCAACCTGGCCTGGGACACTTCCACAGATGGGGCATCCACAGCTTCTCTGGGAAACCTGTGACAGGGCCCCACCACCCTCACGGTAAAGAATTTCTTCTTTGTATCTAATGTCAACCTGCTCTTTTTCAGTCTAAAATCATCCCTCGTCTTGTCACTACATGCCCTTGTCAACAGTCCCTCTCCAACTCTCATGTAGCAACTTCAGGTACTGAAAGATGCCATAAGGTCTTGCTGGGCCCTTCTCTTCTGCAGGTTGAACAACTCCACCTCTCTCAGCTTGTCACAGAAAGCCCTCTGGATTATTAACAAATTATTTCTTTAAAATCTTTTTTTTACTCCTATCCTATACACTCAGCACACTATCCTATACATAACAGCCAAAATATCTCCCCTAGATTTGCAAAGTAAATAGGATTTTTTTTTTTTAATTAAACAGTATTTTGACACTTTGGGTTCTTCAGGAAACCCAGAAGAAATTTTAAAAAATAATAAAAAGCTCAAAACTTTCTCTTGAATTCTAGAAAAGTGTGAAACAGAGGGTACTTCTAATAGTGATCCTTGTTCTGATCCCAGGATGCATTTCCTTTCTCAGTCCTTGTTGGTATAAATGGGCATTATCATGACAGCTGCCCAAAATGACTCCTGATGGTCAAATATAATTGTTCAAGGGTCTAGAAAAGACATGTGGATAGAAAACTAATACAGCCTTATCCAAAATTCACCCAAGATTCTGCAAGCAATCTATAAATAACTAAGAAAAGACATATGAAGCAATACTGGGCCTTGACACATGCACTGTGATATTTCCTCTAGGGCTTTGGGCAACGTGGTCTAGTGAAAAGTGTCCCTGCCAGGGCAGGGAGGTGGAACTAAGTGATCTTTAAGGTCTCTTGCAATCCAAACCATTCTGTGAGTCTACCATCTGGGGGGAAAAGGGAGGGGGCAGAAAGAGAAAATGCCCAGGGTTATTTCTAGATGGAAACAGGTATTTCTCATAGAGCAACGTCTGCAACAGAAGCTTGCTGGATTTTCTGTGATTTGGTTGTTGCGCATGGGTTTTTCTAATACAAAACATCAGCAATGTAAACAGAGCACTTACCTAATGCGATTGGAACAGAGAAAAACAAGTCCTTCAAATGAGTATCTTAAAGTGGAAAAGCATATCAAGTTAATGAGTCCTGATGAAAAGACTTGCAGGTAATTTTTCCTTCAGTACTCACCTTGAGTTGAATTAAACTAGGATTTATGATTCTAACATAGAACATACCACTCTAATTGAAAAGAAGCTGAGGGTCAGAAGGAGGAAATTTTTTTTTTTCAAACAGCTTCACTTAGACAACTCCATTAGCAAATGTTCATTTTGGATCATTTCCAGGTTTGTCTAATCCTACAACAAATAACCAAATGGACACAAAAATATTTTTTCAATACACACAGCAAAGTCTATGAAGAGAAGTACTTTTGCATCCACCAAACCAAAGAATCTCAGAACTTACAGAGACTCTGTGTCTTCACTCTCTTACAGGAAGTGTCTGATCTTCCCACAGGCAAACCAGTTCCTCCCCAGGTGCTGGTGCCACCTGGGTTTGTGGCTCTCCAGGGGATTTCCATCCCTCTGCTCCAGTACAGCACACAGACCATCATGACGTGACCTTTCACCATAGAAACCTTCCACCTTTCTAGCTACACCACCACACAGCAATCTCCTTTATACATGGAACTTTCTGTTTCTGCAGAGTGTCCTGAGGCTGGGGCTTCTCCTCTGTCCACCTGCAGAAGCTGGAGAGATGCTCCAGGTGCAAAAACTAGGTTGGGTCCTGACCAGAGGAGCTCACTTTGTGGTAGACTGTATTATGCCCATGCCCTGACCATATCTCATAAAATAATCAATAATTCAGCTGTAAATTGCAGGCAATAAATACAACCCAGTATTGTGTGGCAAAGGTTTAATATCAGACAGAGAAAGTAAAATCCTTCAGTTAAGAGTAGAATTTAATTAGAGGTTACAGGTAAGTTGAACTTCAATCAGCATCCTGGGTACAGCTTAGGATGTGTGAAAAGTTAGTATTGTCATAATGAGCTGTTGCTGCCATCTACTGAACACAAGGAGTGTGAACTACACAGATTTACGACTTGGCTACTGATCAAAAATATTTGCTTGGCTGGATTAAGTAAAATTTCGGTTTCATTAGAGCAATCACTTGTCTTTCTAGATGATACCCAGGACATGAATTTGCTTTAGAAACAACTTGTGACCCTTTGGGAGATTCTGAATTCTCCACTCCTAGCCTGTGGAGGAACCGTGAAAGGTGAGCATATGTAGCTCCCGTAACGTGAAACACATTGCTACTGATAAGGAAGAGTTATTAGTTAGAGCTGCAGGTTACTAAAATCTGAGAACACATTAGCTCTTCTTTAGCAATATGCAGAACTCCATAAACTCTGCTGAGGATGGATACCTGCCCTTGTGTGGCAGCTGTGGTTCGGGTGAACAACCTCCCAGCTGGAAAAACGCTGGCATTGGCACGGAGTTTCTATCACGGTGCTGAAGGTGGCACAGAGTTCCAGCACGCTGCTGAGGGAGTTACAAGCAGCAAGAGCTATCCCAGCTCCACTGCTTGTTTCATCCAGGGGATGAGCCTGTTCTTGTATGCCCCAGAAGCTGCCTCTGAGCATAAACAGAGGCATTCAAACATACTCATATACAAATATATTAACAGCAAAAAACCGTTGTATTAACACACAAAACAGCAAAAAAATCACCAAGTGCGAGAGATCCAGTGTTATCATCTGGTTGCGATTCATTAAAAAAAATATATGCACGTATTGCTTACCTACAAGGTATATACATGGACACTCACAGCCAAATTCAGCCCTGCAGGTAAATAAAACCTTACTTTGTGTTGACTTCAATGAGGTTAGACACATTTGCATAGAGATGTCTTTGGCTTGTTAAGGGCCACAAGAAGACTGAAAATTGCAGAGGAAAAGTGGGAGATAGGCAGGGATCCTCCTGAACTTAAGGCACTGAATACAGTGGAGTGTTCAGACACACACAGCTCAACAACAGTGCACGAGAGCCAAGATTATGGTACAACAGCAGTGACTTCTGTCTAAGATGGCAAAGGGATTTAAAGAGAAAAAGAAAAATCTGGTTCTTTTTCTCAGTCCACAGTCAGGTGTGCAGGAGCTGCATTTAACAGAACGACACCAGCGTGAGATTAGCGAGAACAGCAAAAAGCATCCTGTATTCCTCTGCAAATTCCTGGATTTCCACACGAGGGAGCTTCTTGCCCACGAAGCTGACAGGGAAAGGTGGCAGCAGTGGTTCCCTGCGAGCTCCCAACTGGAGCAGCCTGATTGCACTGCCACGAGTCACAGCGAGAGCCAGCAGCGAAATGGTTAACAGATAATGATGATTGTCAGAGCTTGTTAACCACAATTATTTTCAAGACATATGTAAATCTGTATAAATACCTAAGTGTGGTATATAATCTAAAACATACTGTTTAAATCTATAAGCATTCCTGAGTTAATTTCACTATGGGAACGTTAGTTGCAACTTCCTGACTTCACCGTGTTTGAATTCATATCCATGAACATTAATTTAAAATTAGTCTAAATATTTGTTGAGAATTAATCACCTGATAAATTTAGCTCTTTTTCATTTTTATGAATTATTCATTATCTCCTCTCTTTCCGTTGATGTGTTGGTTGTTTGCAAGAATTGAATTACTGGTTGACACTAAAAAAGAAAAAAAAAAAGCAGCATTTCTAGTGATTTGTAAAATGTCCCCCTTAGAAATTTGACTGGTGACTATGAGAGCAATTGGGTTTACCACCCACTGGTGGTAAATTTTATGGCACTGGTTTGCTTCTTGAAGGGAGTTTTTGAGAGGCATAAGCAAGTTCATATAGCAAATATTTTGCAACAACAGCAAAAAAATCTGTTTATGTCTAGCATATATATCATTCCTACAAAGGAAGCTTGCATTAGCAAAAGCCTGTTGGTGGAAATGTTTGGGAACAGTACGATCAGGTGTGACTGCAGGAATGAACAGCTACGTAAAACTGCTGAACTGCAAAAAGCTCCTTTTGCACAGTCATCATAGAAAATACTTGAGCTTGCCAAAGGAAAAGAATAATTCTGTTCTAGGATGGCCTCAGGCAAGCCTGAACGAAAAATTAACAGCCACCAGATATTACAAAGAGAAACAAACCTTTTAAGGAAAGCCTTGCGTAGAGCAGCAAGGATCCTTAACACTGGCAAGTACAAAGGGAAGTGATTTGTGAGCCTCTAGCACACAGAGGACCATCTCTCAAACTTTATCCATGGCCTGCCTTCTGTGGAAATAGTGGGAGACCAGATTTTTGGAACAGATCTTACATTCCCAAGTCTAGGGCTGGAAGCCTGATTTCTGGCTGCCACTCATTAAAACAATCTTTGTCACTAAATTAATTTACTAGCAAACATAACTTCCCCTCTTCCAACTCACTTAAACAGATAACATCTTGAACTTCCCATCAGGTATGTCTTTATATTTGTTACTTTCAATATCAGTTTGCTACTGTTAATTAAATAACAAATCAGAAAATTACTTCTAAAATTATAAAAAAAGCAAAATCCCCAGAACACACCCTCATGTGGTTAGTAACTGGTACCAGCACTTGCAAAACATCAAAGGCTTCTCTAAACATAGACTTTCATCAGTGATGCTGCAAGCCTTCATCTAATCTTTCATGATTTCCCATGCAGGAACATCAAAAGAGAAAGAAGAGAATAGCACTGTTCCAAAGCAACAGTGCTCTGTGTGAAAAGTATGCATTTAGCTACAGCACACATAAAATGTAAGCGGTAAATTATTATTTACATGAGACATATTTTAATAAACAGCATCATTAGCTCCCTGTCTTTTCCTATAAGGAACAAGGATTTTTGCAGTTCAAAATCATGTCCAAAGCTCAAGCGATTTCTGGAAGAAAATGAAAAAGAATTAGAAATGTATAAGTCTTCAAAGCAAGAAGATCAATTTATGTTCATTTTTACCTACTGAAATACATTCTGCATATTTCATTGTTTCTGTCATCTTGTTATAATCCATCCAAAGAGCTTTCAAAGAACATTAGGTCCTACAAATAAACAAACTGTGAATTAGAAATGGAAGGCACAAAAATGCAACAATTACTATTAAAAGTCTTACTTGTAGGCTTTTGTTACACAAAGTAATTAGATTAGTTGATCACTTTCTATCACTGCCACTGAGCAACAGGAGTTTTGGAGGGAGCAATCCAAAAATCTTAACTGTCATTTCTATCCTACTAAAAGCAAAATTTCTGAATAGGTTTTGGAATTTTAAAGCAAACACTTTTCAGTGAATAATTTAAACAGTATTGTAATTTTGGTTTCTATTCTCTGATGTAAGTATCACAGACGATTTTGAAAACATTTCATGTTAACACAATTATGTTGGCAAAAGAGCTACACAGCAAATACAAATTTCTAGTTCTAAAAACATGCATCTTAATTTCATCTTTACCCCAGCACTGAATATTCTCCTTCTCATATCTTACGATTATCTTCACAAGAAAATTTTTTTATGAATTTTCATATGACCTGAAGATCTTACATGCAACTCTCAACAAAACTATTGAACTGGTTTGAAATCACCATTAGAAAGAACATAACTTTTCTTTTGGTTCACACACTTGTTCAAACACAACAAGGGGTTTTGGGGAGTTTGGTAGGTTTGACATGTATGTTGAGGTTTGATCCTGCCATACAAAATATTGAACTGCATGTGTAACACTATTCAAAGAGCTTAATAAACAAAAATTTAGGAACATTAAGAGAAAAAAAAAATGCAGACATAAAAATTAAAATGTTTTAGTTAATTTATCTTTTAGGTATCGGGTTTGGCTTTCCACTGCACTTGCACTTTTGTAGTTCTCAGCTGACAGCAAGGGCCCCTTTGGCCCTGGTCTGCACATCTCTACGGGTCTGCCTCTCCACCTTGCACACTTACAATGAGGAAACAAGCACCAATCATTACTGCCTTGATCCTCACGTCAAGATCTGCAGGGACCTGGATCCCAAAGTTGGAAGTGTTGGTAAAGACGTTGTTGACAAATCCAGACCAGAACTTGGAAATTTTGCCAATCGTTGTCATCTCATTGAGAGCTTTTACCTGCACAAAGCAAAAACAGGAACAGACATAAACGTAAACAAATCAAGTGCACACTGATGACATCTCCACAGAATTAATGACTGTGTCCTGACATGCAGAGTATGCTATAGTTGTCAGGCTCTCCTTTTATTCTTATTGCTGCGATGTTCTATTAATGTCAAATTTCCCTTTACGAGTGGCACGCAAGAAAGGGTCTCAAGTTTGGAAACATCAGCATCTTTAGAGCTGACAAAAAGTAGGAGGAAGCAATTGTGAAAGTTTATGCCAGTTTTGCCTTTCTTTCATGGAGTTGTTGGTTTTTTTCTTGTCTCATGTTTTTCATATCCTCCCAGCCCCACTGCTGTGGACCACTGTCCCCTCAGGGGACAAGTATGTTCTCAATTATGCAGCCATCTGCATGTTTCTCACAGTACACTGACATTTCAGACAGCACCCACTGCAGTCTTCTGATTTGGCTAATGAGTTGATAAGCTGATAAACCCAAAAATTCCTTCATGTTTCTTAACTAAGGCAAAGCACTTTGTTCACATCAGAAAACCCTGTTCAGGTTTTCTTCAAGTATCTCCCATTCTCCCTCTCATCTGAGAAATTTATTCAAAGTAGTAAAACTTTTAAATTCTTAACACTTGTACGAAACTTACCTCAAAGTCAACATCTTCAAAACAGCCACAGGTTGCATACGGGCCAATTATTTTTAGCACATCTTCTTTACTTTGATTCTGTATAGTAAACTTTGGCAGAAAAGGGTCCCAGTTCTGTACAACGTACCCAGCTATCGTACCTGGTGGGGACTGAACTTCTAGCTAGCAAACAAAAGAAAACAACAGCAACAACAAAATGTTTTTAGCTGATTTTATATTAATATATTTTTCCATTATAGTGTATTTTTTACATAATGAAAAAATTATTTATTGAATATAGTAATATCTGTCATTTTACCAAACATGGAACTGGATATTGCAGAACTGTCTGCTGGTGTTGTTAAATATAGTGGGCAATATGAAGCTCAAAAGCTGCACCAGAAGCCAACACCTTACATACAATAAAAGACTATATAAAAGCTATAAATTGGGAAAAAATTTTGTTATTTTATTCAGTGAGAATCCTATAAGCTTTTTTTAAGTAGCTGCACTAAAAAAGGACTTTTTCTTTAAAAATCTTGATGCGATGCTAAGAAGGTAAGTGGATGAGCTGACCTGTAAAACATTTTCATAACACAAGAAAGATGCCTGAATAAAGGAGAGTCAAAAAATACAGAGGAAAGATCTGATGCTCGATGCTATCTGCATTTTTCATTCCAAGCAGCTTACTTCCATGTCCTGCAATTTCCCAGAGATATATGGCCCTGAAGAGGCAGATCCAGGGCGTGAAGGCTCAGCCTCCTCGGAGAGCTGCTTCCCAGTCACACCCACAGACCCCAGCGGCCCCCAGGGAGTTTCCATGCTTCACCCTCCCTGAGTACAGTGGGTGATCTCTGCCTGTGCCAGTGCAAGCAGTATTTTGGGGTGTCACTTGACTGGAGAGACATCAGACACCAAAGCTTTGTGAGGAATGTCAGCAAAGCCAGGTCCCATGGAAGGGAGGAGGCACACTGGGAGCAGAACTCGTTTATCAAGAGTTGTATCTGCTCAAAGGCCTCCCTGCAGACCCCGGGCTGAGAGGGGCTGTGAATTCCTGAATTCCACCCTCGAGGAGCCACACAGCGAGACCCCAAATGCCTTTAAAGGGCATTTGGGATTCCCTCACCTCCTGCAGGAAGCAGGGGAAGCAGCAGCTGTTGCACCTCAAGGGTCTGATGACTCGGATCACCTCCCGGCCCGCGTTATCCGCAATCCTGATGGTGAAAGGCCGGAGAGGCGAGCACAGCTTGCGGTCAAAGCAGCCATTCTCTTCCACTGCAAAGTAAACTCTTTGTCCCAAGTGGTTTTTTATCTCGTATTTGCTGGAGGTCTCTGTGCCAAGTATGGCTAATAAAGCAAAACAAGTAGAATATTAACTTACGTAATGTTTGTTATTACCTTAGTATAGTGTAAATGTGTATATATATGAGCATTTATTATAAAAGTCTACGAGACAGATTGTTTAAAAAATTGTTTTGAAGTAGCAACACAGAGAAAATATACAAGTATAAGGAAATAAGAGTGCCAGGTCTGTATTTTGAAGGAATCAATTCAGACTTTGAATTGCTGTACACTAAGGTACATACCACAAAAGAGAACTCAGATCCTGAGTTTTGGTTTGGGCTTTTTCTGACTTCATCATCTGTGAAAAGTAACATCCTGAGACTACCCCCATTTCAGTGACAAAGCTTTCACCCAGCAGGTCATTTGAGAATCAGGCCAAAACTATTTTGAATGGGAGAAATACATTTCACAGTATTTTACTGGCAGTAAAATTTTACAGTATTTAATACTTGTTCAGTATTTTGAAATTCTGAGAAACTAAGTAATTAGAAAATCTTTTGCTCCATTTTATGTTTTCTGACCTTCTTTTCTCTATTTGCTTTGTTTCTCATAGTATGTTAATTATTGTTGAAGGCAATAAATTTTTCCATGGATTGGAAAGATGGTTAAACTTTAATAACACTGAGAGGGAGGTGTCTGAGGGAGAGAATTAAGGACTGTTGTAGAGATTACTCACCTCTCAGTGGTTTGCTGCAGAATAGGCAAACAATAAAGTGAGTCTTCCCCACACTATCACTACATAACAGCCTGACACAAGGGCAGCAGGAGGATTCACAGCGACTTCAGCAAGCTGGGAGCAGGACTTGGATGCCTTTTGGAGACACCCATGTACCAGCACTGTTAAAGGGTGACAAGGATTGCACCGTACCTTCCAGAAGCTCCACTTGCTGATGAATAATTATCTGGTCCAGCTGTTTTAAAAAAATAAACAAGATGGTGGGTCTTGGAAAGGTCTGGGGCTGCCAGTGGTCACCTGTCTATTTTTATTGCTCATCTGCCTGTTATTAAGATTTCTTTCCTTCCAGAGGTGCACAGGCTGGGTGCCTGAAGGCTATCTCAAGTCACACTTCAGACTTCTCTCTGAAATTATGGCTGAGGAATGTGACATTAGGTGCTGTGGCCATGTAATTCACCCACATGTTTGAAGAAACATAATCTTCACTGGGGGAATAAGGAAGACAAAAGAAAGCTGTGTGCAAGAAGCGGAGTCCACTTCTCGCTCCTGCTGCTCCTCTGGGGCAGAGGGGAAGCCCCTCACCCCAAACCCAAGGCTGGTGCTGTGCACCACGGCAGTTCAGGAGTGAGTGAGCCTGGGCTCAGGCACAAAACATGCAGCGGCCACATCCCGAAGGGCCCTGCTGGAACAGCCCAGCAAGGCAGTCAGGGCATGCCAGCGATGGCACACACCAGCTTTAACGCTCTCATCTCAGAACACGAGCCCTGCACCCTAAAGCTGGCAAATGGTCATGCCAGGGTACCAGAATGAGCAAAACAACAGTGAAACACTCAGCTGGCTGAAAATGTCTTCCCCCATGAGCTGGTTACAAATGCAGGAGAAAACCTGCTTGCCATGATACCCAGCTTTGCTGTGCTTATCATCCCTCTGACATTATTCTTTCTTGGAGAACAGTTGTTAGCATTATAAAACCAGCAAGACTTAATTTCAGTCTACCTTTCAGTTTTATGTGACTTTTTATGCCTGTTTTATGTGACAGTTTCAGGCTTTACCAATCTCTTTTCCATAAATTCCTGATGGCAAACGCCTGGCACAGGGTGTTGCCATTACTCACAGCTGCAGACACAAAGCACACAGCGACCTTCTGAGACCAGCGTGTCACAGCTCTCCAGCGCCTGGATATTTTAAAATTGATAAATCTTTCCTGGTACATATTCAAACTGTTGCAGCCATTTGTCACTTCTAGTCAGCCCCTGCAGCTAGTTCAGGCTGCAAAGAAAAGCTAGCAAAAAGAGGAACTTCTTTATCCCTTTCATTAATCACTGAAATGTGCATGCCAGTAATTGAAATAATAAAAAATATTTAGACATGAAAATATTCTCCCAAGAATCTTTGCTGTTTGTTGTTTGGGTCTCATGAGAGAGCTCTTGGAGGTCATGGGAAGGCCTCTGCTGATGGAAAGAGAATAAACAAGTTAAAGATGGTAGGGCTATTTTAATATTTTAGTATTGATTTTAATATGGATTTCTTTGCCCCATGTAGACTTTCACAGGGAAAAGAAAATTAATGAGCCTGAATTGTTACAAGCTTTGAGTGATTTTGGTCTGTGTATTGGTTTACTGTGCACAATATATAAACAGTGTAGAGACAACACAGCGGTACCACTTGTTATCCTTGTTTTGCCTTTCACTGGTTTCTGCAGGGCAGTTGTTCTGATGCACTTTTATTGGGGCATTTGTGGATTGAGGGAATTCTGCACTTGCATTTGAAAGCACCCAAAGCCTTTTGGTTTAACAAGGGTCTGGTCCCCTTGAGCTCAGATATATTAAAACTCCTTATACACAGCTAATTCTCAGTATTCAGTTCTGTGGGCATTAAATTTACATCTGATCAGTCCAACCAAGTCTAAACAAAGAAGCTTTTTACAAAAGTAGTTAAATCTGAATGGTGGCACAACACGAAGCTGAGCTACTCAGGAAATTCTTCTCCAAGGCTTCATCTGTCTATTCCTGCTGTGGGAAAAGGTTCCTTCAATTTTTGTTATGGACACTGAACAACTCTTTAAGCTACAGCTGTAATCTGGAAGATAGTAATGAGGTTTAGGAGGTTTAATGAGGCAGGAGCAGCTTTTGCCCTTCCGTGGTGTACCTCAAACAGCCAACAGGAATCGTTCCTTCACCTGAACTGGCTCTGGGCGTGGGTCTGCAGAGTGAAATATTGCTGGCAGGCCTTTATCTCCTGGACACATACTTTCCTTTCCTGTCATCCAATCCTTAGGTTGCTATTTAGAATAAGATTGTAGGGATCTCTCCGAGACTGACTAAATTTGGATCCTTGTGTAAGAGTCAAACATGTCATGGTCTTATTGAGAAATACATTCAGCTTTCTCAAATCTATCCAGTTATCTTGCCCACTCCTGCTGGAGAATGTCATTCCTATTTGTAATTTTGTATTTATTCACAACCATTCTCTATATGATCTTTCTTCCAGTAATGTAGTTCTATAAATTAAATATGTCTCTTTCCCACAGTCTGTTTACTCTCCTAGGCATCTCAGTCGTGACTCCCTCTCCGATAGTGTTGGTTTTAGTCTACAGATGAAATGGAGTCTTGTTTTAAAGGAGGTTCTCTACTCCCTGTGCACTTCCAGTAGCACCTCTCTGTGCCTGTTCCAGTTTGGACCCACCTTTCCCCAAAACACACAGCACCAGAATGACACACTGCCTTCTAGAAGTCTTCCCAGTGGCATAAATAATTCCAAGTTCTGCTAGAAACATCTTCATTCAAGCATTTAATTACGTGAAAATCTCAGTCCATGAGGATAAATCCCAAGGGATTACCCTAGCAGCTGTGGATCCCACACGCATCCTGCAGGCAGCCCTCTCCCTGCTGGTGGGATCTCCTCTGAGCTCCCATCTATCCTGAAGGAGCCTGTTTCATTAGTCACACAGCCAGTATGGCTTCAGCACCACACACCAAAATGTTCTGCAACGCACGGAAACTCGAGCTGAGGGTTTCAGCAAACACTCAGCACTGCCACATGCTTCCCACTTTTCAGACTGCAGAGAAAATCGGGAATAATTAGCAAAGGCTGCAGCACAGGCCAAGAACAAGCATGAATGAGGTCTTCAGTTCCAGTTGTAGCTCTGAGAGTGACCTGCTCTTTTGTCTTAATGTCAGATGCAAAGCTTCTATGATGGAGTGATAGTATTTGCTTGCCCACATTGTCTGGGTAAATCGGAGGTGTAATTCTTGTTCATACAGGAGCCTGAATATGTAACCTGCCAAGTATTTACTATCACAATCACTTTTAGACTAAAAAATGTAGCTTCCACGGTCTGTAAGCAAATGCTCGTGTAATTGACAACACATATCATTTTGTGCTCAGGCATCTTGAAATGAAAGTCATCACTCCACATGAAAGAGTCTTTCTGAACAGTCTCCCCATTTCATTAGCTATCTAGGAAACTTAGCTCCAAACATACAATACATTCATTTTCTGCTTCTATACAAAACTACCAGAAATGTGTGCCTGAAATACACATCTTGAGTGAAGTTAACATTCCCCAGCCTCACCAAAACGCAAACACAGCAGAGATGTATCAGAACCATGATCTGACTACGCTGGGGGCCTGATTCTGTCCCTGCCCATACCAGGCAGGGTGTGTGACACCTTACTCAGCATGTAAGAGTGCCACAATCCAGCCACGTGTGAAATGCAAACCTCAGTCAGTGTCAAAGCAACAGCAGGCAGTGACCCTCCTGGTAAAAAGGTTCAGGAAAAGATGAAACTTCTGGAGCAGAGCTGCAGACTATCAGTGCTCTGAGCTCCAGGAGCTGAGAGGTTTCACTCAGGAAAGTGAAAGCATTCAGACTTAAGCATTCATTTTTCTTCCCCATCTATGACCTGTTTCTCTGCCTCCATTTTCAAGCATTTTCCTCTCTCAGGCATTAGCACTTTCTTCCCCACAAAGAGTTAATGCAAGCTTGTAGCCACTCAGACCTATGCTCATCTAATTTCTATAAAATGAATGGCAGCAATGAAGAAAAATCTTGTTTCTCCCATGTTCCTTATTCCATAGTAACATCAAACAACAAAAAAGCCTCTCCATCTCAACCTACCCCTCTCCCAAGGGGAAAAACCCAAACAAGCTCATCCTCCAGGGTATCAAAGCAACATACAAGGAAAACATAACAATTCTAACATTCAGAAAGATTCAGGACCTGGTTCAGGTACTCCAGACCAGGTGGCAAATTATGAGTGTATGACGTTTGCTTCCAGAGACTTGTTGGTTCAACAGGGGTATTCTGTTGAGGAACGTCAGAAGAACCAGGGAGGTAATCCTTAAAGATTGGGTTGGTTTGTCCCTGAGATTCTGCAGAAAAAAAAAGAGAAAAGAACCCAGAAATATTAGGACCAAAGAGCAGCTGGCTTCTTGGGTCAAAGCTGGAACAGTAACATCATTCTGCATGTGACTGTATCAGTATTTCAGGTCAGGAGTGAGGACCCAAGAGGAATCTCCCAATGGTCCCACACATCGAGCACTCTGACTATAAAGCTGCCTTAGAATATGCAAAGAGGAATCACTGCAGATGAAGCTAAATCAGGAGATGTGGTCTTGGAGGGCACCTGATCTGCTCTGACAGCTGGTGAGCACAGAGCCTGTGTGATGAGGCTGCAGCTGGCCTGGACTCACCCACAGGCTGGCCAGAAGCCCCTGAGCACAGGGTGCCCAGCCCTGCTCCCTGTGAGCTGCCCTGTGTGCCAGCGTGCCCTGAGCTGCTGAGGGCTGGCTCCCAGCAAGATGCTTCCCAGCATCCCGAGGGCACCCATAATTTCTTTAATTAGAGATAACTTTTCCAGGGATCTCAGATTCCCCAAGCTGGATATTACAACCCTGATATCAAAGTCTACACAGCCTCTTATAGTGTATTACTCATTATTATCTTAATGAATAGATCAGATACCATTACACTGTGCTTTCTGGTTTGCTATCACCAACAAGCCCTTTAGGACACAGCAATGGTGACCTTGGCCAGTGCTGTGAAGGTAACGAGAGCATTTACTGCCACAGGCACCTGAACATCCACACTCCTCCACAGGCACAGGCACCGTCTCCCACAGCACAGTGACCACCTTAACCACTGGATTTCCAAAAAATTCCTGTTTTTTCCAGGTACATTGTTCCTCAGCCTTCAGCAACACTGGTTCTGCAGGAACAAGGAGGAGCAAACTGAAGCTCTCCCCATGTAAATGGCAAATCCTGGTATTGAGCTGAGCCCCTGTGATTTAGCAGGAAAGCAGGCCCTAAACTGATCAGTTTTATCTCATAAAATACAATACTTAGACACAATGGGGTTTGAGGTCCAGAAGGAATTTTGGCTCTAAGTCTGAACCTCTCTTTCGCTGTTGTGAGTTTAAATGAGATCCTTTAGTATTATTTGAACTCACTGTGAAAGATTCATCATTCAATCATATTTTGATCTTAATTTGTCTTTGCAGCCACTGCTTTCTTTCAAAGTCTGAGACCACAGGAAGAAGTAACCCCTTTGAATTTGTTGCTGGCTTTTAAAAATGTATAACTGGGTGATAAATATTTTATATGCTCTTCTGCATCATTTTACCTCACAGGGTTCTGTTACTGCCGTAACTCTTGTTGTTACATGAAATGCCACGAAGTAGCCCAGTGTTAGTGTTATTCTTGAATAATAAAGAGAAAAAAAGACAACAAATTGCAGTTCTACCTGTCAAATTTTAAGCTATACAAAAATCAAACAGTAAATACATTAAATATTAATGACAATTTGAGCTAGTCTGACACTTTGTCTATTTTTGTGGATGATTCCCATTTCATTACTAGTATGGAAAAAACTTAGAATTTCCTGTATGATAAAGTGAGTATTCTGTACAAACATGATTTGTAGAGCTACATGTTCCTAAAAGAGGTGTATTGTCAAGTTTCTTCATACTAAAATCCATATTCCACACCATTACTATTTAACTGTTTCTCCTAACTGATATACATCAAAAATATGCAAAACCAGATTTCTCTTATACGGCTAAAGCTAAGCAAAATTTTTAAAAAAATCCCCTATATTGCAAGAGTACAACAATGCTGTTAAACCTGCTTGCTCCTGTGTACCTTTTAGTGCTCTAAATGTAGAATGTCTTGAGTGTTTTGAGGGCAAGAAAGAGGGATAAACATTTGCCAAACCTACACAGATGTTGCTGAAAACTCTCTGGGCCAACCCCTGCCTCTGCACATGCCAACAGAACGACCTCGATGGAGCTGCACTCATGTTAAGAGAAAAAGAGATCTGTATCCTTCTGCTTAGTTTAAGTATTTGAAAGCCTGGAGAAAATGAATTGAGAAGGCTGATTAGATCAGGTGCTGCATGTTTACCCATAGCCCTGAGTACTCAGCTGGCTACTGCTAAATTCAGTACAGGACAAAGATGCACCCAGATAGGAGCAATCTGATTAAATTCAGTTATTCTTCAGGCATTGTTTTCATATGTGGTTATCAGGTCTCTGGCCAGTTTTGAATGTGAAAAGCATTTGCTGATGTAGTATTTTCAAAGTAGAATAGGGAAGAAGTGTGCAAAAATAGTGGTATCCCTGGCTCAGTACCCACCCTTCCCAGGCATTCTGCACTGACAGTTTTAAGCACAAAGATACCAACACTAAATTTTCTGACTGAATGTAGACGCTAACATTTTATAACGTATTTTATTCAAATAAAATCCTAGTATAGATTTTAGTCCCTGTAGGAGCCTCTTGGATGCTGCAAAATTAAAGGAAGACAAAACAACTGTGCTTTGACTGATGTAGTTTTAGCCTGAAACACTCATTTCATCAGACTGCTGATTGCTGGAAACGCACACGACTGTAGTTTTCTGTAAACACGATCTAAAAATACAGACTATAGATGCACTTACCTTGAGAGGCCATGAAGCTTCCCGAGCTACTTCTTCAAAGGAAGCCGGGTTAAAAGAAAAGGCTTTTCTTGTTGCAGCAAGTAAAAAAAAGCGCACAGCATGCACAAAACTTCAGAAGGTGTCTGTCTCCTCGCCAGAGCCCGCAGAGCGCGGGCGGAGCGCTGCGCTGGCCGAGCCGGGCCGCAGGGGAGAGGCTGCCGGAGACCCGGGAACACCGATCCGTGCCAGCATCTGCACCCAGGGAAGGGAGAAAAGAGCTCAGGCAGCGCGCAGAGACAAAGCTGCAGAGTGCCCACTGGCTAAGTGAACACATTAGACCTAAAATCCTGCCTTATAATGTATGTATGTATTCTGAGAGTACAAAGATTCTATGTTTTTAGTTCAGTGTTTTGTGTTTCCACTTCAGGCTACCCAGTAAAGACAGAGGAGCTAATGGAGTTGTGGATGGCCCATCCCTAGAAGTGTTTAAAGTCCGGTTGGATGGATCTCTGAGCCCCCTGGTCTAGGGAAAGGTGTGCCTGTCCAAGTCTGGGGGGTTGGAACTAGATCATCTTTAAGGTCCCTTCCAACCCAGGCCATTCTATGATTCTGAGACTTCCCTACAGCTGACCCCAATCAATATTTTCCCTGCACAAAGCATGAAAATCTGCCTTGGATTTCTCACTGTATTCCATCCACGTAACATCAGCCGAGGGATGTCCTCCAAGGGATGTCATGCCCACACCCAGCCCCAGAAAATCATCCTGTACATTCCCCCACCACCATGGCCCCCAACACTCACACCCATGCAGGGTTCTCCTGATCCATGCAAGGTGTTTGAACTGGATTTGGAGAATTGAAACAGTCTGGCAGTACTTTTCTCTAGACAAGTACTGTCCAAAATCATGACACAAATAATTACCCCCACTGCACTGGGAGGAAAAGACGAGGAGAAGGAGTGAGAGTAACCTTGACTTACCAGCTCATACTCCTGCCTTGAGCGCCCAAGCTGCTGTGGAAATCATCAGGCAGATGTGATCTGCAGGCAGCTGTGATGCATGGCTGCAGGAATGGCAGAGCCTATGCACAGAACCCAGAAGAGCAGAGGGAGGTGCTGGGGACCATTTTCTATCCTCTCTGCTGCTGCAAGTTTCACTGCTTTGAATCTGTCTGCAGAAGTATGGTTGAGCAGATTAAATTCCAGAGTTTACAGCCCAGGAAGATGTTGATGAGGATTCTCTGAAGGAAGAATACAGAAAACCCATCCCAAAAAAAACCCAAATTATATGGAAGCTGATTTTTATAGACTACAGTAGCAGATGCAAGAGCCTCAGGTCTACTTATGGATTTGGCTATGTGAAATTTCCAAGGGGTTTATCACTGCCTGCTTGAGAACTCCCTGGGTGCAGTGGCAAGCACAGCCCAGCCCAGGAGCCAGACCCTGCTGTGCTCAACCTGCAAACAACCAGAGAAGTACCAGAAACAAAAATTTTGGCGACTGAAAAATGGGCACTAAACAAATCCTTCTGGATTAGGAAGAAGTTTGAGAGAACTGGAAATAAAAATTAAGAATGACCAAAAGTTTTTGCTTCCTTTCTCCCTGTCAAGGATTGGCTTCTTTGGAGCAGAGGCTCTAACCCAGAGAGCAGACAAAAAGCCTAAAAAAAAAAAAAAAAGAAAAAGTACAGGGAAAGCTCTGGATAAATATAGCAAACCTATCTTTAAAAATGACAGATGAAAATTCAGATGAGATGGCACTCATTTACCTCTAAAAATGAATAAAGACTTATTTTACCTCCCAGAAAACGATAGGGAAAAAAAAGTCCCAGTCATTCTGTCAATGCACAAAATAAGCATAATACATTAAGAAAGGTGCCTCAAACAGACAAAACACACTAAAAAAAAAATATGCTGAAAGAAGACGTTTCAAACATTTAAAAAGCATTTTTTGAGAAGTCCAGGCGGTTCATTTGCTGACGCAGAGGAGCGCTCAGCCGCAGGCTGTGCTGCACTCTGCCTGTCCCAGGGGCCAGCCTGGCTGTGCTGGGAGCTGCTGCTGCTGCTGCCCGGCACAGCTCTGCCCACCAGCTGCCCCTCCCGGCAGGAGCCACGCTTCACTGTCCTGCCGCGCGCGAAATAAACATTGCCCTCAAATAGTTCTGCCCCAAAGGACTACTTTTCTGACATTATTTGCAAAATCGCAGTAAATAGGTACCAGAAAGATATAAAACTTGGGTTTAAGTACATTTTATGGTTTTTTTTTATTTTTTTCACAGATTTCCACATCTTTTACAATGCCCCGTTTAACCCCGTTCCTATTGTTTTATTCCAAAGCAAAAATTTTAGTAGATTATATCAGTAGATTTATGAAGGATTTGCAAATAGTCTCGTGCTGGCATAAGTCCTTACAAGTAAAACCACATATTTAACAATTTCTTTAATCTAAATGTTTGGTGCTCTTTTTTCTAGATGAATACTCATATATTGGTCCAAATTGTCTGCTGCCATTATTAAAAGCATTCTAAGACATCAGGTGCAGAAGACTTAATCATATTTATTCAGGCACAAAGACAGCCATTCCTTGGTGCCCTTTAGGTATGCACAGGAAGAACACCCAAGAAATGAGGACAAACATTTAAAGAATTGTGTACTGCTACTTCTAACCATATTTTAGGGCCTTTAGGGAAGCAGAGCAGCAGCACCCAAAGGGAAATTTCACCAAGACACCGAACTTGCTGCCTCTGCCCCTTGAAGAAGGCCCAGGGGAGGGATATCACTGCATACACTGACTCCACCAGTCAGTCTGAACACCAAAACAGAGTACACTGCCTTCCTCTGCATGAATATGCTGGGCATCTGAAACACATTCACAGCTATTAAAAACAAAAAGAAAAGATGGGGGAAAATAAAAGAAATTGAGTCTACATACATGTATTCCTGCTATCTCTAAAATATTCTTGCTCCATCCCGTGCTGTAAAGCTGATAAAAATTGATGGGCAAATCCTTAGAAGGCACAAGTTAGCATGGATCCATCAAAATCAATGAGCCTATCGAGATCAGGGCAAGCAGTGCTTGGCTGGAGGAGTTCATACATCTAAGACCTTCTTTTTTTCCTTAAAGAAAAATTGCATCTGTTCTATAACTACCACTTCCACAAAAGCCCAGAGATCCATCCCTGCTGAGCTGATGTACAAACACCACTGCAGTTAATGGTTATTACATAAATTACTGCAGCCTGCAGGAAACTTATCCATGGACTGAGACATCCTTGTCCCCAGCACAGAGACAGAACACAGATTTTCCTCCAGAAAGCATGTAGTGATAGTCAACCAGGTGGACCAAGAGAGCAAAAATGTCATATGGCTCAGCATAGGTGCTGTTTCTCTGGAGCCTAATCGCTCTTCCATTTTCTACAAGCACCACAGCAGGAGTATGGCAATGGTTTCACAAGAGAAAAACAGGAGACAGTAGCAAATTTCAAAGTATTAGGAAAAGCTGTTTGATTTCTCGTCCTGCTCCCTGCTGCTCAGAAAACTGCTCCATGAACGTGGTGTGAGGTATTCATCCTTGTACTCAGCAGGAGAAGATGGCACTCCCCTTTCCCCACTGTATCACTATGGACTCCTCCAGGTAAGAAGAAACTGCCTCTCCCCGTGTCCCCGCAATCTCCACAAGCTCAGACAAGAGAGCTCAGCTCCTCCCCACCTGCCCTTCCCGAGCTCCAGGCAAGCAGGGACGCCCTGTGCCACTCAGCAGCAGGCTGAGAGCAGCACACAGGCATCAGGAAATGCACCTGAACATCACCAGGCAAAGCCTGAGCTTCCCTGCTGCTGAGAGGGGTCATCACCAATCGCTGTTTTCCAGTCTAAATTTCCTTTCCTCAAAATATCATTTGTGACCAGCATTAAAATGCATTGTTGTTACCATTTTTTTTAATGGGAAATATTATAACCTTCTTTCTTCCCTCTTCTTGTCCGCCCTTTAGCACAGGGAGAAATGCTGAGCGTGATCATAACTATCAGACTGTGACCCTGTGCAATTACAAGCCCCAGGTTACATTATTTCACCCAGTATTGCTTTCTGCGCTGGCGAGAAAAAGAAAAAATAACCGATTTCTTAAATCAGCCAGCACCTAGCAGGGTTCTCACCTTGAACTTTTGTTGGTGAGGCGTCTTGCTGCAGCTGGTGCCTCCAGGAGCTCCTCCCCTCCAAGGACGTGTGCGATCACGGCGGAATTCCGCAGGCAGGTGCCGGTGCCGGTGCCGGCAGCGCTGCCAGGTAGCTGGGACACGAGGTGTCTGTCGTGCACCAATTAACAGCAACACGCAATCTTTAAAACTACAGCTCTCCAGCAGCCTGATCTTTATTCTGCATTTAACTCCGCTGGGAGAAATGGGATCAAAATAGCAATCTCAAAGTGATTGCGTGAGGAAAGAAACCTTTCAAGCATTCGTGTTTAGAGATGGCACATGGTACTGGATATGTATCAGAAGTTTTAATGCTACCCCCAGCAAGTATTGATGTGGGTCAGAAACTAAATATAGATGTCAGCAAAATACAGCAATCCACTGGAAATTCATAAAGCAGCTTCCATATCAAAATACACAGAAAAAAAGGAAGGCTTTGGCATGGGGTTTGTCTGTTTGGGAGGGTTTAGGGGAACAGGTGTGTTTGGTTTTTTGGTTTTGTCAGGGGTTTTTTTGGAGGTGGATTTCTGTTGCACTGTGTTTTTAGTTTTTTAAATAATCTCTAAAATCTTGTTCTTATGAAAATGCAGCCTTCAAGGGGCTGTGGGCACTGTCACTAGGCTCATGCATGTCCTGGCTTCCTACCAGTTCTGAAACAGCTGCACAAAACAATTAGTCCAAAAAACTGAATTCATCCCCAGACCCAAATATTTCAATTTTAATCACATTAAGCAGGTTTTAAAATAAAAGTAGAGGAAGTGTGACCATCAAGAGACTGATTTATGTAAGCAGACCATGTGATTTAAACAAAAAATAAGGCCAAGAAGGAGTAGCACATAAGAATATGTCTTGCACCAAAACCTGTACCAAAACTCACCACTGGTCATGAAGAAATTTTCAAACTGGTCTCTCACTTCTGAGGGATTTTGTTCTAATTAATGGACACTCTGAGGGAATCTTTTTACATCTATCCTGAAGGTGAATCTATCCTGAAGATCTATCCTGCTCCAGATAACTATTCTTTAATATTAATTGGGTTTGAGTGTGAGAAACTTTATAGCTCTGTGGCAAGAGCACAGTGGAGGTACAGAGTTTACTTGATTTAACTGCGTGTTGGAAACAAAGATATTTTAGAATACTTTTCTGCTTACTTTAGTAAACTGTCATTAATCTGCTGTGAGAAACTGAAATTAATTTTACATATTATTATTTTTACTTTTGCCTGAAACCATCTGCCAAGTTCAACTGAAATTCACAAAACATCTTAAATTCTGTTTGCTGATTAAACAGACTGAACAGTAACAGAACTGCATCTTGCCTGTACTTACATGTAACCAATGCCTCTGAACACTTTACGGGCTGAAAGCAAAAAACAGACATTCTTCCTGGGAAATCAGAAGCTTTCAAAGGACTAGCCTGTGAAACAAACTGCACAAAGCCACAAACTGCAACTGCTCAGCAGTCCNAGAAATCAGAAGCTTTCACAGGACTAGCCAAACTGCAACTGCTCAGCAGTCCCGAACAATTAGATTTAGTGCTTGTCTCTAATTAAATTTTACACATTTAAGCCTATGATAAAATGGGATAAAGTGCTCAGTATACACTGGTATATGAATAGGATTACTTCTGTCTTCTAGTACATTGAATGACAGAAGTCTTGGATAAAAATTGCAATTAACACTCTTGATGAAGAACTTCTTTGCTGGCCTTGAAAGGTCATCAAGCAAAATTAGAAGAATTGTGCTTTGCTGTAGAAGAAAAACAAGTACTTTTCTCACACTTACCCCTCCTTTTCCCTTTCTCTGAAACATCGAAATTGGAAGCAAGAGTATCAGAAAACACTGAGGATATGTCAGATGCTTTTCCTTCTGTAAAAATGACTGACTTTGAGATCGAGGTTGGCACCAAGTGTCACGTCAGCAGCGTGAGCTCCTGCCAAGGCAGGTCCAGGTGAGGTGTGGTCAGCCCAAGCTCGACCCAAGAGCACAGCACAGCAAACCTGCACGAAGAGGAGACGCCCAGGACTCACCGTGCTCAGGAGCTCTGGGCTTTGCTTCGGCTCTCAGCTGGCTCTTCAGCCAAACACCACTGGCAGCTTTTGGTGTGCTCCTGGAGCACAACTTGGTCCCACCAGCAGGAATCAGTCTGCACACTCCAGGACTGAGCCAAAACTACTCTCAAGCACAGCAGGTGGGAACGACCAGGAGATTCCCCTAAAACACTCTCTATGAACTAAATCAGCAACATGGACATACCCAGCCCAGCACAGGATCTGCTGTCAGATACCACCCTCCATCCACGAAAGACATTCCATTTCAGGTGCAATATATTTTTAGCAGCCATTACAATGCCCACCCAGTGGCTGAGTTTTGCTAGTTCCATCTCTGGAAAATATAAGGCACCCTTACCACGTGACCCTAGCAGGCTGCTGGAGTGACTGTTAACAAGATACGCAGAGCAGCTCAGACCTGGGGATCCAAAGGTGAACAGTTTTGTGCCCATTTAGAGCACATAAGGTGATCAGTTCTCACACTCACATGAAGGCTGCATACCAAGATTTTTGGAAATCCAACCTATTCCAAGATTATTAGTTCATCTTCTCCACTTTTTCAGAAAGTCACCATTCGATATTCTGAATTCTAAATTCAAACTAAATATAAAATATTATTTTACTTTTTGAGAGAAGGAAAAGAAGTGGATAAGACATCCATAAGATTTAATGGCATAATGGTAACTCTATTAGGACAGCAAAATTAATTTCAGTTTCCCTGAGGTATCTTATTTTAATTAACAAATCCATGATCCTGCTCTATTAATTAGCATACTGAAAGAATAATAAGTTTTAGATGAGCTTAGTTCTGATAAAGCTTTTCATCCCCTAAAAAATAATAAAAGGAATTAAGAATCTCAATCCAATTTGTTTTCTATATTTTGTATCAATTTTTTGAAATTCTACCCAATAGTACAGCATAACTATTAGTGTTTTCTTTTAATCTGAAAATGTTTTGGTTTTGCATTTACTGCATTTAAGACATTCTACCTACTGAAGGCATGGTAGTGGCCCACTAAGAAAAGTAATTCTTGCAGGATTCCAGCTAATATTATTTTTCATGTTATTTCCTACCAATAACCAATAGGGGAAACATATGGAATTTATTGCAATCCTTATCTACTGTGGATTTTCCAGAAAAACCATACAGTAACAGTTATCCATTAGCATCCCAACCGGGTCAAATAAAACCCTAGGAACTCATCCGGGACACCAGGCTGCACAGCAGGTGTTCTGTGCCTCAGTTTGCCTGGACCATTCACTGGTCACTGAGTAGCCACTTTACTACTGGTCCAATCACTCATTTTTAGAGACATGTTCATGCATTAGACTGCTGGAAACCTGATTCTTTTTTCTCAGATTTGTTCTGTATTCCTCTCTTCCTGTCACAGGTCAGTTACTGGCAAAAAAACCAAACCAAACCAAACCAAACCAAACCAAACCAAACCAAACCAAACCAAACCAAACCAAACCAAAACCTCAACAAGTTTTTCCATTTGTTTTTGATTCCAAAAGCAACAAATTTCTACTTTTGATTCTGGCAAAGCTCTTTGCAGATTTCCTGTTATACAAAGTAAAAGAGGAGAGGAAAATGTTAGCAAATCACCAATGGCTTAGGTAAGCAAAAAAGCTAAGGAGAAAACTTGTGCATACATGAAAATGTAGAGATGCTCAGAACTTTGGAACTGCTTGTCCTGCAAAGACAGGCTGTTTCTTTGCCCTAGCACCATCTGTAAAACAAATGACAACACTAGGAGGTTGTATGTGTATGATTTTTCTAATTAGTATGTCTTGACAGCATTTTTCTTACCTATTTCAAACTCCCAGGTTGAATATTTTCAACGCTTTACTGAAGTACAGAAACCAAAACAGTTATTATGTAGTAGAAGAACAATTACCCAGAATAGATTTTGTAGAAAGAGTTGAACAACTTTTCCATTACAACAACATATGTGTGGTAATGGAAAAGCCATGTGAACTTGCCCAACATGTCTGCCAGCCCCGTGGCTGCACAGCTCCTCTCTCCTCCAGCCAGCACAGAGAGGGGAATGGCAAGAACTCGTCTGTTCCCATAACAAGATGCTCTGGTAGGAAGCTGGTCCTGCTGTCTCCCCATCTCAGCTCCCTTAGGATTGATCAGCACTGTTGTATATCCCACAGATCCCGAAGTGACACCCTGGTGCTACCCTGCCTCTGATGACTGCAGGAAAATGACAGATATTGTCTCTAAAGACTTTAAGACCATGGACAGTTCATTGGCATAGACAACAACTTCTTGCAAGGCTGTCTAAATACTTCAGCTTTGTTTGCTTTATTTTTATTCTCATCTCCTTTTGATCTCCATGTGGTTCATTGAGGAAGCCTAATTAGTATGTCCCTCTCATATCTTTGTTTTTTCTTCAGGCACCTAATAGCAATTATTGTCTGTGTTTATTTCCTACTGTTTATGTCCCAGGCATGTTAAAGAAGGATGATTGTCAGCAAAATGATTAATGTGACTTATTATCACTTTATTATGTGTCTTTTCTAAAGGCTCTGTCATGTGTTTGGTAGTTTACTTAGAAAAATACAGAAGTATAGAGAAACTTTCCCCCCCCGCCCAAGAAAACAGGGCAGTCCTTTCAGAGATTCATTGCTCTAATAATTTATATTCTCAGAAGAACCTGAATCATGGAAGACTGAAACCACAGAAGCAGGGAACATCCTTATTTCATATTTTATGTTTTACAATTAGAGTTTCAACATCTCAGGATTGATATTTTTGCTGTAGTGGGGATTGGCACAGATAGAATTTTAAGTAATTTCTCATTAATGGGAGTACTAAATTAATGCTTAATAATAGACTAAATAACATCTTAACTAGCCTGTGCTTGCCAGCTCTCATACTTATTGTGTATCAGGTAAAGATACAGAACTCCAAGTTCCAGATTTGTTCAAAAGAATGAGAAGTTAAAAGAAAAGTTAAAAGAAGAATCCCCCTCCTGCTAAAACACACATCATTTTTATGTGGTAATTATACTATTTTACTCTAATACTTACAGTTTGAATACAGTAGAAAGACAGGGAGAGACTTAGGTTGCCAAAACCAGAAAATGCAACTAATTATAGCAGCAAGAAATGAGAATAATGAAATATTGAAAGAAATTCTATGCTTGTTTATTCCAGCATAATAGTTTGTTGTTTTTTTTTTTTTTCTGGTGACTGGTATGTGAATGTGGCCTCTTTATATATATATACACACAAATATATATATATATATATACATAAAAAACTATACATTACATTTTATGGACTCCAACATTTGGTTAATGGTTACTAAATCTGGCATTTACAGAGACATTAGGAAAGATGGTATTTATTTGCAATTTTATTTCCCTCAGACTGAAACATGGAATCCATACAGCTGTACAATGAAGATGATTAGAATTGCCAGAAATGAAGGCCTCCTGGGAAAAAAAAAATATCAATAGCATAGTTTAACTACATGAACCATAATTGCATTATTAGCTCTGCTGTGCTCTACCACAGGAAAGCTAATGACATGATTCTGAAGAAGCTTTATAGATTATGGAAAACTATATAACCTCTTGCTCTCCCATTGACAACACAACTCATTTGAGAGCCCTGTCATTAAGGGCCTCATTTTTCAAAAACCTTGGAATATGTCTTTTCACGGCTTTTAAATTTTAACTGTATATATGCTGTATATGGACATGTATATGTAGCTGAAATAACAAATAACCATTTGTCCAACCTTAGCTGTGGCAAATTTAGCTGTGAAATGTATTTTCAGTCCCAGTCCAACACATAAATGACTGTTGCAGAAGGAGTGAGGAAGAGGCATTCCCTGCTCCAGGTATGCACTTGGTGGCACCTGAAAGGTAGCAAGAGGATCATTATCACAATAATTATTATATTATTATTGTAATCATATTATCATAAACTGTCAGTGAAATGAAACGTCCGGGGTTTTTCAGAGTTTTAATTGTACTTACTGTTTAATCAGTTTACTAGCAGGAGTCCATCTTAAAAGCAGAAGACCGAAGTAATTTTCATTATGTTTGGACAACATGCAACAGTTATTGCCAGTGAATGACTCCCACTTTGTCCCTGTATTTTCCCCTCCCATCCAGCCTCCAGGTTGCAAAAACATAAATATATGCTAACCATGACTTTTTCAGTAATTACTGAAATAGAAATGCATAATCAAGTTATTAAGTCTTGAAGCACAAAACGATCCAAGACACAATCTTCAAACATTGGGCCTGGGAGACATCTCCTCCATCACATGACACAAAGCCAACTCGCTTGAATATCAAACTTCTACACATTTGCTCCAGGGCCCCTTGGAGACCTGCAACAGCTCTCAGATTTTTCTCTCACTTTACACGTGCGCTGATAGGCACCTGTGGGTCTCCCCTGAGTTCACCACCACGCAAGGATCAGCTGTCTCTTTTCTCACTGGGAAGGCTTAAACGTGAATTTGTGAGCTCTGTGGGAACTGAAAGAGAACCAGCCCTGGGGTGTTTCCCAGCCCACAGCTCAAAGGTGGGCATAATTCACTTGATGCAGGTGTTGGATCCCTTGGCCAGGCTCCGCGGAGCCCCGTGGGCATCCCGTGCGGGCGCGGGGCAGCGCAGGGCAGGGCAGCGCCCTCACCGCGGGGCTTGAACCGGCAGCTCTGCTCCTCTCCCGGCTCCGGGCCGCTGCTTCTGCCCTCACTGCACCGGGAGACCACGAAGGGACCGAGGGCGCCAGAGGGAAGGCTTGCCTTTAAATGGGACATGGGGTAGCAGGGTAAAAACCGAGCACTAATGTACCCTGTGTAACCTGCTGCTGGGGTGACTCCCCGCTCTGCAAACCCGTTCTGCCCGCCGCTGCTGGAAAGGGCCGGCTTCCCGAAGGAGCCCCCAGCATCCCAAGTGAACCCCTCCGACCAGGGGATTCCTGAGCGGACATTCCGTCCGGATGCACACAGCACACGGCGGATGCGAGCCTGCCCTGCAGCGCTGGAGCAGCCGCGCCGTGCCCGTGTGCCGTGCGTGTCCCCGTGCGTGTCCCCGTGCGTGTCCCCGTGCGTGTCCCCGTGCGTGTCCCCGCGTCCCCCGCTCCCTGTCCCCGCTCCCCATGTGCGGGAGGATGTTGCCATCAAGCGGCCGTTCCCTCAATTACAGAGCGCTTCCCCTCCGGGCCAGCCCTGCCTCTCCCCGGGATGATTTCCCACCCTGAACTGGCTGCTGAGCCACTGCAGTAACCCAGCTGCTTCTACATCACTCAAAACCACTTTTGAGCCCAATTGCTTTGAATCTCCGAAAAGGAGGAAGAGATTTAAAGCGTCAAAATTAACGGTATCTGACCTATTTATTAATAAAATCCAACCAGATATTGTTTTCCTCTCTAACTGAGGAGCATAACATATAGTTCTGATTCTAAGAGAAGGTATGCAGGGAAGCACTGCCCTTAAAGCTGTTGTACATACTGCCTTACAAACCATAGGGGGCATTATGTTACCGTGGTTTGTTCTTCTCATTTATCTATTTAAAATGATGCTCTGCTATTGTCATATTCATCCAGCTCTCAAAATCCCTCTCTTTACATCAATGCAAGAAATAAACGCAGAAAAATATGTTCTACATAGTGCACTGTTTCAAAAGTCCTTTTCAGGGCATTCAAAGCATGGGATATGCGTATTTTTATCTGCAAATTCATTTAGATCCATTTACATGCTCTGAAATGTGCAGATTAATCTGTAAAGTGTCAAAAATCTGCTGCTGAGTAAATGTACAAAGAAAGCAAGGGACTAACCTTCAGGAAGAGATGAGAAAGGCCATTTAGGAGTCCTGGGCTCTGCACAGCATGAAAGCATTCCCTCATTGTTTACTTGAAAAGCAATGCAGCCCCAGGTTGCACAAACTAACAGGTCTCTAAAACAGTGGCTTCCACCAGCCTTTCCCAGTCTGTGCCCCAGTACAGCTCCCACAGCCAGTGCCAAGTGTCCACGGAGGGAGGGTTAAGTGGTCATGGCTACAGGTGCTCCCAAAGCACAATTTTATAACCTTTGCATGCTTCCTGCAGTGAGGTTTGAGGATCCCCTGAACAGCAGAAATAAAGGTAATTTCAAAATTGGCTCACAATATTTTGCTTACAGGAATTATCTTTCAGGCAGCAAGGAGGAAGCCTTTAAAGCATAAAAGTCACTGTGATTTAGCCCAAATTTAGGTTAAAAAATCAGGCATTAATTAGCAGCCTTGGTGTTGAATCTAAATTTATTTTAAACTTTAGTCTAACAGGAAAAGGTTAATTGAAAAGCAGATCATCGTCTTACGTTTCCTTTATTGAGAAACATAGAAAAAAAAAGCAGATTGTGTAGATTGTTTTAACAAACAATATTTAGACCACTTCAAAATAAATACCAACTTCTCAGGGTGAGATTTGATACCCTCTATGGTACCAAGAGATCTGCCCAGTTCCTTGTTCAAATAAAGGCTTGCCAAAACAACAAACAGGAGGAATGGGCAAAACCTAAAGTATTAGATTGTAAAATGGCACGGAGGCTTGGGTTTTGCAAGGGGGGAAAAAAATGAAATATCAGCCATTTTTATTAAGAATCCTTAGGAAATTTCAAGTTTTTAGAATTCATAAATTCACTGCTTATTTTAGACTGTGATCTTGAGAAGAAGGAGAATACAATAAGAAAGGCAGGAACATTTTTTTATAAAATGTATTTTCCTGAACCACTTCTAGGAACAACCTAACAATTTGCTACTAAGGTGGTTCTCCCACCTGAAAACTGCACTCTGTGTTTAATTTTGAAAGAGTTGGCATTGCTTCAAAACATCCAGTTTCTCTCCCATTCCTTTCAGTACAGAGACCCTTCAGACACAGAAAGGATGCACTGAGACTTCTTGGTCTCACATCACAGCTCAGCCACCAAATGCTGGCAAAAAGCTTCTGCTGAACAGAACAAAGCCAGCTGCACCTTTCTAACAGCAAACAGTGCCTGAAATCTCTGATAGAAGGAAAGTGTGGGTGCTCACTGACAGCAATCACCATGGGTTTGGATAGCTCACAACACAAAACATTAATGCAGCACTGAACAAGCAGCAGAAGACAACCTCTAGTACGGTAAGTGCAAGCTCCAGGAGCATCGGGAAAGTGCTGCTCATGCTGCACAAAGACACAAGAGATTGAACAAGGGGAGAGTTCAGTGCTCCTGACACCTACAGAAACCTTACCCAGAGGAAGAAAGGGAAATGGAGCCATCTGATTGTATAATATTGGAAGAATACTTGCATAATTACAGAGCAGCCGTGAGAGCTGCTTACGGTGTCCGTACCACACGCTGCAGGTGTTGTTTTATCCATAGGTTTCCCATTCCTCTGAATGGAAAGCAGCAGAGGGTGGGCTCTTGGCATCCCACATAATGGCAGACATTTTAAGCAACTACCATGCACTGGGCCCCATTTTAATTTTGGGGAAAGGACATGGACTCGCCTAGTGACAATTTTAGGGCTGTATTCTTTATTTTCCGAGATGTCACGGGACAAATAGGAGATGAGCAGGGAACTCAAAGTTCCTAGGACTGTTGGATACACAGACCTGCTCTCTGGAATTTTCCCTTAAGACGTATTCCCTATTGAGTGTGTTTTACATGAGATGGTAAAGGAGAGCTGTGCCATTTAAAATTCAGGACTCTAAAATACCAGCAAGTGCAAAGACAACTGTTGGTAGTTTGAAATAATAATATATGTCTACAAAAGCTGCCTTTGTTATTTTATTTATGCCTCAATTATATCACTTCTAAAAACACAGTTTGGAAAGAAGGGCATAGCTCAGTGCATATCCTTTCACCTCCTTCATGCATATGAGTATACAAAATTCACCTCAGGGTCAGAAATCAAATGGTTATTATGGCTTCAGAAGGAACATCACACATGCCGTGCTCTGTGGTATCTCACAATACAGTCTCTTCATCTCCTCAGTTACCATCCACTCTTTATTAATAAGCAGTGAGCTCAAAACAGAACAAAGCTTTAATCCTGTACTTCTTTTGAGCAGAATGGTGTGCTATCCTCACTTGTTACAGCCTTCTCTTAGTGGTATCCACATACCATATACTTACAGTAATATTTACTTTATTTTCATTGCCATTTAAGAGTATATTTTTCCACATTTTCCCTAGCGTGTTTTAATCACTTGTTGAGCAATGCTCTCACAGTCTGACTGCCTTGCTCTTCCCATGCTTGGTGAGCTGCCAGAGCTTCCAGCAACAACAAAAGCCAGTTGCAGCCATTCCTATTATTCTTGCTGCCACTAGGAAAAGCTGGCAGACTCACTTTGTCACTTTTGCAGCTGGTTGGCATTTATGAGGTGTGTTTCATGTTTTCACAGCACTAACTCGCATCACAGAAAAGCACAAAACTATAATTTTAATTGGAGTAATCATAGGTATCATTCTTGCCACTGTATATTACATTAAGTTAATGAACTCTGGGAGATACACTTGAACACATCATCGCCATCAGCCCAATTCATTACAAACCTTATGCTCCATTTACATGGGTTCCTGGGTTATTTTACTGGGGATGGGCAATATGCATCCTCTGTCAGCAGCTCAACTTTTTTTCTTCCACTTACAAATTATTACTTCTGACAGAGAGTCTGAAGTGACTGAGGAACCAAAGAAGCATAAAAAGAATATGCAGTACTCTAAATCAGTACTGTATATTCAGGATTGGATGCTAAATATGAAGGAGGCATAAAATAAGGTTTTGAAATGCTCTTAATTTTTTGGGGGGGGTGAAGGGAGGGTGCGTTGGTGTGTTTGGGCTTTTTTAAATCCTTTTACTTGTCTATTTGTCATGGGAGAGCAAGGCAGCTTTTCCTACCATTCAACAGGACTCTGGAATTGTGCTTTCCAGCAGACCCCATGCAGGAGGGAGGGCTCCTGTCTTGCAGTTTTGGTTCTTGCTTCCCTGCCCCCCTTCTCCTTAAGGCTCAACTTGATTTAGAAAGAAAATAATCACAGCTGGTTTAGAGTTAAAATTAGCTTGAAGGAAAATGGAGCATCTCAAAAAGAAAAAAAGAAAAGACACAGAAAAGTCATGCTCCCTACAGCTTTGCCTGAACAATCACTTCCACGAGGTGAATAAGGAACTCTCCCATCTCATTTTACTGTTGTGCCATATATATGAAGCTATTTCTGAACACACCTGTGCATTTTTATTTACTGTAGCTGAGACTGCTATTGCTTTAGAACTCAGTGTAAGGCCATTCCAGGGACAGGAGCAATGCTCTTTCTCTACCTGCTGCTTTTCCTGGGGTTGTCAACCAGTCCACCTAGAAACTCTTCTCTCTTGCATAACACATTTCTTTACTTTGTGCATTTTTTTATGAAGCCAGACAACAGCAACGATTTTGTAGCTTTCATAATTTTTACATATGCTTGTTAAAAGTAAGCATTTAGAAAATAAAACTGTGTAGTAGCTCACAGCTCCAAGGGCAAATTTTTTGAAAGAGCAGTTCCAGGGAAGCATGAATGCACAAAGTACAAACCCCTCAAATTTCAAGGTCTCTTTCATCAGGAAGCCTGCCTCAAGCCCACAATGTGACAGAATTAGCAGTTAGCCCATGCAGTACTCCTTGGTAAGTCTGTCTGTGAAGATGATGAGTAGAACATACAGATCCTGATGAAAACATGCATCTGCTAACAGCTCACACGTTAACTAAAGCTGGCAACTGTAAATCAGCCAAAGAATATTTTGTTCCCAAGACCAAGAATCTTCCTTCTAGTTTTGTCAACTCAGGTGTTGTCTTCTGATTTGCAGATACCCATGTTATATCACTTTCCCCTCATTAACCATTAATACATTAAAAGTGGACAATTATAATTAAGATCATCAAAATTTCCATTATGGTACGGATCACATCTCTCTGTTCCAAGGATGAACAAACTGCAAAACCCAGAAGCATTAGATTATCCCGAGCTCTTATCACAGCTCCCAAGCTATATGAAAGCTGAAAAATTTGTCATAGGAGAAAACTATGTTCTCTGGTGGAAAGCAGTGCAGCCTGTAACACTGCAGTGCTGAGAGCACATATCTGTGCCCAGGCAGGAGCTATTCCAGGGATCCAAGGACTGATGCAGGAGGTGAGTGCTGTACAGAACCTTGAGGTATGTGAATGAACACCAGAGACACTGTGCCAACACCCAAATCTCAGCTGCTGTCAAGTGCTCTGTCATCCTGAAAGTGACTCAGGCCATCTTGAAGGGTGGAGATTTCAGCATATTTTGACTTCTGCTCATCTTACCAGTGGGGCAGCACCAACGTTTAATTCTCAAAGATTTCTTATCTATCTGCCCACTCTTGCCCCCTTTGCAAGTTTTCTGCAATGAGAAGATGAGCGTATTACTTGGTTGTAAGAGAGTGGGTGGATAAGAGTAAGAAAAATATTAAAATGGATGATGTGAATAATTAAAACCACTTTTCTATCTCCTGAAGGAACAGAAAGCACAAAGATGAAAGTGAGGTCGCTTGTTTTATGAGTCGCCTGGCCAATCAATACCATCCGTCAGCAGCAACTGTATAAACACATCCCCTCAGCAAAGCCTTTGTAGAGCCACCTGCACCCTGATCCGGACTGAACCTCAGTGACATTTTAAACATTCTCACGAGAAGTTTTCTTCATCCAGTGGATACAACATACTGCACGGCTGAGCAAATTACTGGAACATATGCAGTGGTAGTTTAGGATTTTCAAGCAGGGATTTGAGTTGTTGGGAGGTTTTTTTTTAACCAGTGCTGCTTTTTAACATTTGAAACCCCATATTCATTTCCATCCATGTCCCAAACAGATTTGACAAAACTTTTGCATACTTTGCAGCTTGACTCACAACTGCCAAATTCCCCAACCACTGTAAATCAGTTTAGCAGCACTGAACTCAACAGAGAGAGGTGAATTCAATCTAGCTGAGGATTTAGCTATTGCATTTTAAAGCCAAAAAAAAAGACATCTTGAGCACTTATTTATTACTAGGCTATCAGATTTATTTGGTTTTTGCAGTGTTTGACAGAATCATAGGAGTGGATTGTCATTGCAGTAAGCAGGGGGTTATACATACAATTCTCATTAACAGTAGTATTTTTCTGGGTATTTTGCAATGCCAATGCCACCTAATCAGTCCTAGCTTTCATGCTTCTGCATGCACAAAGCAGAAGGAATAGGACTTAAGGCAGGTGAAGTGAAATTACTATGCCAAAAAAAATCCCAACCTGATTTCATCACTGAACTTTACAATCCCCAAGCAATGTGAACCATGATACTTAAAGACATTTCACACTGAATTCAAGGCAGTCATTACCTTAAACAGTCTGTTCTCAGTCTCCAGGTTTGCTTTATGGAATGTTTCCTTAATATAGACTTTTATATAAAAGATCTATTTTAAAATTCTATTAAAAAGTCCATCTTTACATTAAACTTCTGCCAAAAGGAAATTTATTTATTAAACATACTATTTACTCTTCTGTTTAGGCCTGAAATCAGCAGGTGTTTTTCCATTTCTTCAATGACCAAAAAACAATAACCCACAACTGCTTTTGTGCATGTGAATAAAAGGGAAAAATCACATCGTTTCAGTCTCCTCATCATATTTTTCCTATTTAATTTTGTTGCTCCATTCTCAAATTGGGTAGTGTTTGTCTAGAATCAGGGTAATTCAGTGTGCAAAGGAAGAACAGAAATGAGAGATGTGGCAGGAGTGACGTAAGAAGTAATTCCTGTTGGCATTTTTACTTTCCTCTCTGCCCAGTCACACACATGGACAGTGGTGCTGTGGATTCACTAATATTTAACTTTTTCTTCTTACACAATATTGGCAAATTCCTCACCCATCGTGTCCGCCTCAACAGCGACACTCACCAAAACTTTCAAATCACTTGATTCTCAGGTACTAAATGGCATTGTGCTTGACAGATCTTCAGAGTAGGTGACATTGCAATACCAACAGTGACACTGGGACACAGAAGGGGCAGAAACCCAAGGAGAGAACACAGGCAGATCTACCAAGCTTTCATGTGAAACTTCCAGTCCTTCTTTATCTCAGCCATGAGACAGCATTCATTATTCAGTTCCTTTGCCATCAAGATCGGGAGAAGGAGAAAAAAAAAGCACAACTGAACTGTGAAAACAGTAATTCAGAATCAATTTTGGCAATGGAAAAGGGCAAATTTCTTCACCTGCCTTGAAAATGAAATAAGCAATGAAGTATGACATCAAAGTTCTGTAAATGAGATCTGTTAGTATGATAGAAACTGCTGTAGTTTCAGAAAGGAGACAAAATATTTGGTAACACATCTTCTGCTTCCTAAGAAAGTGTAGTTTTACTGAAATTGAAATATTTCAAACTAAAGCTTGCACAAAGCATTATGCAGTGCATCCCATATATTTCCATGGGAAATATTAAAGGAGTAAAGGGGGTTGAAGCATAAAGAGCATGTAAGAAAATTTGTTTTTCCAGTAAAAACCAGAGGAACTAACTGCCAATCCAGTGAGATTATGAAGCTCCACTCTGGCTAGTTAGGCAACCCTATGTGCCTTGCCTACACAGAACTTTCAGGGCAGTAACCACCTAATAATTCACTGGTAGATGTGTCAAAAAGCAAGCAAACCAACAAACAAACCAACCCAAAACAAAACACCCTATAGGCAGAATGTGTAAAATCTCCTCATAAATCAGTAATTATCTTTCTCAGTGCACTTCCCAGAACAGAAAAGCATTACTGGAAGCAGTGACTAAGCAAATACCTCACATTCCAGCCTCTTTCTGACCTTACCAAAAGTGTAACACAGCATAACAGTTTTTTGGGTGGTTTTTTTAGATTTTTTTGCTTACAAAAATGTGGTGAAAATGGCTTATTCAAGCTTAGAACAGCTTGTATTTTAGCTTGGGAGTCTTTGTGCAGTGGCCCTCTCTTGATCTGGGACTCTGTGTTCACCTGTGCGGAGCGCACAGCAGCACACATGGATGAGCCTGGGTTGTTCTGCTGTGGGTTGGATGGCAGAAACAGCACTGGCTCCAGAGGAATATTTTCCTGCAAAACCTATTCTTAAGTTTCCACTGCACAGCTGAGGAGTGCTCAAAATCTTATGTTCTTCTAATTAAATAAAATGAGCATCAGGAAGAAGCACTAAAATACATTTTTACACCGGAATGAATTCAAAGGTGCTGCTGTCAAGATCATACACCACACAATACAGAAACGTGTCTTAACTGATCACATCCCACTGTAGTAAAAAATAATTTTGAAAAGGCACCTTTTTCTGTCACCTTGTCTGACAAGCTTTATGTATTTTATTTGTATGCAAGTGAATGGCAGTTTATTGTGTCCCAGGGGATGAAGTATTAATGATCATTTGCTCCCTGCTGTGTGGCCTGTCATAATTTTGAAGAAAGACTGACTGAAGTAACAACCAATCAGTCTGGTAATACTCACCTGACAGTGGCCACTCAGTCCCTTTTAACCAAGGTCCTTTGCCAAATCCTTAGGTAATTTTCATTTTAAAAACACAATTTTTGATAGCATCTCCCGATTGCTAGATAGGAGCAGACTAAACAAACGGTATATTTCTTTTGTGCAGCTGTCAGACTTCTGTCTCAGCAGGTGTTTTCTGGAAAAAAAAGACTTCCAATCTGAAAGCCCATTTTGGTCAGCAAGAATCAATCTCTAAAACATTTGGCAATTTGTTATATCAATATCTTAACATGGTGAATTCCTTGCAGCATATAAGAATTAAATCCAGTTCTGACAAGTAAATAGAAGGCAGAATTTTTTAAAATGATAGTACAAAGTCAAGTGTCAAAAAATCCCACAGATTTGTACAATGTGTTGTCATTCATTTCTCTCTTCTCTGCAATGCTGCCTGCTTCATTTTACCTTGAGGCTTGTGGAAAAACCCAGATAAAGACAGTTGTTACCAACTCTGACATGGAAATAACCCTACATTTTATTAGTCATTTTATATCCTACAGCCTCACAGTAGATGCACTCTGAGCTATTAAAAAAAGTTTCAAGGAAATTATTTTTGAGTGTTTGCCGAGCACAAGGTACAGATGATTATGGAGAAGATTAGCAGATGTTGGTATTGGTAGTCAGTTGCCATGTCCCCCAAAAAAAGAGCTGTGCTTCTTTCCAAGCAACTGCATTTTATTCCTGTTCACACTGAAACAATATGGAGTCCCAATTTGCCTGCAATTTGTCTGAAAGCTAAATACTGACATGACTGATCCTAGTGAAAAACTGATACTGGGGGGAAGGGAAATTAAAAAAAAAATATATATATATATATATATGTATCTCAGTGACAGGTGCACATCACCTTGAGGCAAACCCTGCCTCCTGGGTGACAGATAGGTTGTGACAAGGTGTGACACGGCTGATGGACCCTACCTGGAGGAAGCAGCATCACCCTCTCCCCTCCCAGGGCGTGCTTCTGAGACCTAACGACAGCCAATATCACTCAGGTGTTGCAGCAATAACATTTTGATGGAAATTAAATAGATACATTGCATCAAAGGCATTTGTATAAATGGCATAAGAAAGGGAAAGAGACTTGTTTGCTGCCTGCTGTTCTTTATATGCAAATCTTAATATATTACATGGCAACATACTTGCCTTCCATAGCCACATAAATGTTTTACTGTTTTATGAGATGTTTGCAATAAATGTGATTGATGATGATTTTTTTTTTCATAATTGCCTATTAGAAATACACTATTTTGGTGACAAATCCTTAAGGGATATCTCAGTTTCAAAACTGAAGAGAATGAGAAGTACCTGTGCTAGGAATGGGGTGGTGCTGCTAACAAATGTCAAAAGGCACATTCAATCTGCTGGTTAATTTTACTCATACATTTCTTTAAGCTTGTTAGCATCCTTTCCAGGTTTACTGAGTTTTGCATTTCAATCAGATACAAAGATGTACAAAAATACTGCTACCGTACCTTAGGGCAGGCAAATAGCTTTAAGCTACACACACAAATAGTCACAAGGGTGAATAGCTATAATTATATTGGAGTGCATCCAAGAAACCAGCTATTCTGTTTATACTTCTTGCCTCTTTGAATTTATGTGCACTTCAAGCAAACATACTGTAAACTGATTTTAATACTAAAAATGTTGACCTTAGTATTACAGCTTATTGACTATTTTTCATAAGATTGCTGTTGTGCTGGAAAAGATGTAAATGTCTGGATAAAAATTTATAGCAGGAAAACGGGACCATTTGTAAAATAATCTTGGATATCACTAATAGTCACTTTAAATGCAGGAATGTTAAAGATCTTTGCCCTACAGATTTAAAGCCAAATCCTGTCCTGAGCAATTCTGAAATTGATCGAGGCATAAAAACAGAAAGAAACCAACTCTATTATGCTGACATACACAGGCATTTTGAAATCCTAGGTATCCATAGGTTTCTTCCAGCACAAGCCACATCAGAGCATGGAGACAGCTGCACTAATGCTCTAAAGGTCATACATGGATTTGCACTCATTAGTGGCCCTTGTAATTTATTTGTCAGAGGTTTGGCTCCATTGTTTACATTAGACCTCTCCACATATATTAAGGAAGTGGCAGGAAAGCAGGACTATAGCTGTTGGCATGAAGAATATGAATTATCTTTCCGGAGTATATGCAACTATATCCCTCTTATCCATATCCTGTCCACATAAAATCAAAGTAGCAGCATAGATGAGCTTGTGCTTGTGTGGTGCTGCTGAACCCGCTCCCATCACAGCTTTACTTTGGCTTTTGTGGGGACTTAGAGCTTCCGTTTTTGCAGCATTAAGGCAAGAACAATGAGAACTCTTTTTGTACCACTTTGAGTTCTAGCAAAATTGCAAGGGATATGTTATTGCTGATGAAAATGCATCACCCACTCATTAGCACCCACAAAATATCAGTAACGTATCAAGGAAATCAATTGGTGAATATAATACTCCATAAGCATGCAAATAATCACTTACGACAGAAAAATCTTCTGCAACATTAACTGACAAGAAATTAATTTGGTATCATTTATCAAGCTTTTCAAATACATACATGGTACAATGGACTTTTTTGAGTTAAATTATAGGAAACAAAAATGACAATTGTAAGCTAGTAAATGAATGGAACCAAACCCAGGACTTTAGCATCTGTGAATTATTAGTCCCAGATTTCCATAACAATACTTTTTTTTTTTCTTCTAGGTTAATTGAATTAAGAGGAAATTTGTCCAATTTTTTGCCAAATAAATTAGATTTAATATATTAACTTGGGAAGACATCAGAGGAAATTTACTGGGTTCATTAGGCTTAGGAAATTAAGTTACAGAAAATTGTGCTTCCCTGTAATGGGTTTAAGCAGTAATATTTAGCAGTCTGCCAAAGATGCACATTTCTCATACAAAATAGATATCTTATAATCTGAAAGAGCCACTACTTCACAGCACCTGCAGTCCTGATTCGTAAAGGAAAGACTATTCCTGCTTCTAAAACATCTAGAGAACTCTATAGAATGGCAGACAATGTTAATTACAACCACAGAAATGAATCACTTGCCCATTATTAGGGGTAATGGCAAGAGGGGGGAGGTTACTCTGAATAACCCAAAAACTTGGGTAAGCTGCTAAAGAGCATCCCAGCCAGACACTCCGGACTGGGCAGTGGCTGCATTATCCCCTGCTCAGCTGTGCTGGCCCTCAGCACCACTCGAGGAGGGCACTGAGCTCCCAGCCCACTGCCCAGCCCAGCCTCTGTGTGGCTTCTCCGAATTCACAGGACGATTAATCCACAGCCCACACAAAACTCCCACAATAGCAGTATGTACTGAGGTACAGAGGTGCAAATTCATGGCTTGGGAGGCTTGGGATACATTGTGGTGGGCTGCAGGTATGCCCAGGGAATGCAGGATAACACACACAACAGTTTACAGAAGTGCTCCTACAACACCACCTTGAAGCATTTTCCAGTACCAAGTTAAACAAAGCGTTCACTCCGTAACTCCACACAAAGAGAAGCAGCCCAGGCACAACTGTTTTGTAGAAATTCCTTTGTGAATACGTTATCTCCTATTGAAAAATAACCATGTCAAAGAAACGAGAACAGGTAGGAAATAATCTTCTTCTTGTAAGGAGGTAAGGACCAAACCCTTTTCCAAATGAGCCAAAGGAGGAACCCCTCCCCTCCCATGGTCCTGTCCATGGCTGTGACAGCCCAGAGCTATTCCTAATCTGGATCAGGCCAAGGAGTTCAGTATCCTATGTGGTTACAGCCATTTCTGACAGCTCAGGGTACAACAGGAGAGACATTAAAAAGTCTCCATCTAATCCCCAACCTGAATAGGAAGAGAAGAATTTAAGATTCTGAGTTCTCCTCCTGAGCAGGATGACATAACCACCTGGGTTGTGACCTTTTGGGAGAGCACTGTCAAGTCTCATTAAATTCCATCCTAGAGGTACAAAGATTTTCCAAAAAGTACTGGCACAACTATACCATGTTCCTACGAATGCTTGATGTTTGAAAAGTTACCCATGGCATGAAATTTTTAAAAGGATCAAAAATTCTGAAAGAGAACTTCCTTCCACATGAAACAGAAACTATAAAGGTTTGTCATGATCACCCTTAATTCTAAGAGGGAGGATATTGCTCAATATGAGGTCCTTCTACCAAAGCAATTTATTCTGTCCACATAATGATCGATCTGAGTCAGAGAATAAAGTGGCAGCCTCCTTCCTCATGATATCACATTTGTAGGTAAAACTCATATGAAATGTAGTCTAGTTTGTAGCTAAATTTGGCCAAAATACCACAAATTAAAAACTTCTATTGGCAAAAAAGCACCACGGGTTACAACAGTATTTTCCTAATCTAAACCCTTTGATAAATTGGGATCAGACAGTCACTAAAAATCTATCCAGAAAGAGCACTGCAGACTCCACGGAGCATCCTCAGTCGCTACTGCCGAAATTCACCCACCCACCTTCAGCACCCAGTGTTTGTTCCAAAGCAGAGAAAGACACAACTTTTTCAGAGAGAAAAATAAAATCAACTCCCAGTAATTGAGGGGCCTTATTAGCAGACTTTCTCTATGGCCCTTGAATAACTGACAGCGAAGCTGCTCTGGAGCACTATTGCAGAGACTTTCAGCAAACAGGAATGGAGCAAGACAGACCTGAACCACTCACTTGGGTCGGTGTTTGTGGGCAGACTCAGGATTCGCATCCCTTTCTCCCAGGGATGTATCGAGTGAAGTAACTGGAGTTGTTACTACTTCCCTTCTCTTTGCCTTCCTTCCTTCACACAAATTGTCTTTTGCATCTTATTGCTCTCCCAGTTAGTAAGCAGATAATTTGATTTGCAGAAGAACGCACAGAGGACTCCTTAAGTGGCTTATTCCAAACTACTGGCAGTAAGAAAATAACACTTCCATGGGCAACCTCAGCTCCCAGAAGGGTTTGTGTGATCCTGCAAGTATCAGGCAAATTGCACTCATCAGAGGTGCGTAAGATGGCATTTAAAGAAGAATTGAGTCATGGGTTTAAAATTCTTTATTTGGTAAGAACAAATAACAGTAATTTGATGATTGAGACATTCTGGTTTTTCATACTGGTGTAACTGCTAAAAAACAGAGCAACAGAAATGTTGTGTGTGAGGACTCCTTTTTCATCACTGTCTTTAAGCATAGGCTGCTGGATGTAACCTCTGAAATATTTGATGATATCTAGGAGTATCTGCCTAAGGAGATGGACAAAAATGGCTTTCTTTCAAATTCTGGAATTAAGAACTAATGTTTGAGAAGAATAAAATCAGAAGCAACAAAGGCTGTGTCAAAGTAGTAGATTATCCCTTGTGGTTGCAGGCTCAACTCAGTCATATTCCACAGACATACTTTCTTATTTTTACATTATGATAGATTGATTGTATGGCTAAAATGCACAGGGCTGCAAATATTTTTATATTTAAAACTACTTCACCCAGCAAATAAAAAAAATATTTTAGATCGATAAGGACGCAAAAGCAAGTGTAACAAGGGAATGGGATTTTCTAGGAAGACAGCCAACTAACACAATAGAAGTGAAGACCAAATTCTGGTGTGAAGCTCTGCAATCCTTTCCTTCTGTTATATTTATCTAAATAGGTTCAAAAGAGTCAAGATAATACAAGCTGCTTAGCAACCAGGACTATCCTACTAGGATATCCTGGGATATTTGACCATCCTAGGGTAAGGATGCTGCTGGTAATTTCCTCCACTTCTTGTCCTGTGTCAAATGATTCACTTCCCCACTTGAAAAGGACGCAGGTCTAAAACAAGTATCTGGACCATGAAGAAGCACCAGGAGGGTTTGTATGATTCCTCAGTGTCTTGTGCTCAGATAACAAATGACTGACAAAGAATAACACAAAAAGGAAGAGAAGAGAAACCAACACAGGGTGGCATTTTATAGTGGGGCTGTATTTTGGAACAAGGTAGGTAGAAACTGTTACACTGGAAGACTGCTCAACTAAATTACGATGGGCATTGAACCAGCTTTTTGAAGAGTATTTCCCTTCCCATCTACCACAGAGGGAACAGGTCCTTTCCTGCTTCTCTGATCCCAGCTGAGAGACAAAGTTTTGTACCTTGCTTAAGACACCCAGTAAAGAAGTCCATTATTTTTTCAGCTAAAAACTCAAAAGAAGGTGCATGCTTACAAGTGCCAGTTGCACTGCTGAACTTTGTGAAAGGCTTGCTTGAAACTACTTAAAACACCAACTTCAACCCATATAAAATATCAGCTCTTCAGCATTTACTCCTAAAGCTTGTACAGCTGGGACTTTGACCTTAGCGGAGCAGATGGTGTAGATGGCTTAGCATATATTTCCAGGATCCACGAAAATGAAAAGCACACTATCATATGAACTTCTTTATTATTACTCCTTGCGGCATCAGTGGTTGGTTGGTTAGGGAGAAAAACAAGACCTGAAGATTCAAACTTTCTAGACGTTTTAGGGGTGTCCTAGAATATCTGCAGACTATAAAACCACTCTTCACATTTGATGAATACACTTGAAAGTGACCATCTGGAAATGATCAAAATTCACAGGAACTAGAAAATATATACACAGTGTGGTTTCATTATTCCCCACACTCCCACATTAACTCCCATATTTAGAAAGACAGTACTGCTCATTTATTTATTTTTAAAATTCTTGAGCAGGTTAAACACTTAGAGGGGATGACTAGAAGAAGAATATAATGAACCAAACCAGACAATAGGGCTTTTCTACTCTTGGCCACCTCCTCTCCCTTCCAGTACCATGTTCCTATTACACAAAAAAGTGCCACTGTCCCCACGCACTGGGTGCAGGCTCTCCCCCAAATGCCACTGTCCCCACGCACTGGGTCCAGGCTCTCTCACAAGACACCTTTGTCTCCGATGAGCTCAGTCTGACACTTTGCTCATGCAACTCAAGAAATCTGTGGCCTAATGAAGGCTCTGCTTTTTCTCCCTCTAATTATCACATCTTTGTTGACATGCATTGGGAGGCATGACTCAACCTCCCCATGCCAGTGCTCTCCTAAACCTTTTTCTTTCTTTTGAGGTTCACAAAATGCCTGGCTCTATTGCAAAACATCAGCTGAGCCAGTGAAAAGTATAATTTCAGTTTGGGGCTGTCTTTTACTGGAATAAGAAAAAAAAAAAAAAAGACCAACAGTTTTCACACAATTACTTTAGGCCTGTGGGGATTGATTCATTAAAAAATAACTTTGTGGCTTCCATGGTTTGATGCCAGTAGAATCATTAAAATAATGTGTCTTATATTTCTTAATATGAGAATTCTCATTAACATGATACATCCACTATTACCATATTCATCTCAAATTCGGTGCCAACGATTTCCAGAGTGACTTCCCATATAAAAAGGGTGATTGGAGAACTAATAATTGAAACAGACATTAACGAAGACAGTCTGATTATTAATAACCAACCCGGGCATCTTCCTATGGTAGTTGAAGCACGAATTTATTTTCTACCTGTAACATCTATTTTTCTGTGAAACTTTGAAAATAAATCAAGAAAAGCCAAAACAATTACTGTAGGTCAAAGTGTATGAAAAAAGGTTTTTTCTACTTTTATTTTACTCTTTAAAGGAAGACTGAGTGTTTCAGGTAGTGTACACAGAGTAGCTTTGCTTAAGACACTGTCTCAAGGTTCTGTAAATTTTTAACAGTGCCCTTTATAAATGTTTCAGGGCTATAGAAATGAGACAGGCCTATAAGAAGTTTAATGGGTCCCTGTTTAGCCATTTGTAATGTGGATTTAACTGCTTTGTTTGTGAGCTTCAGCCAAGAAAACAGATTACCTTCATCAAGTACTAATACTCCAGAGTCAATCTAAACTCTGCTCAGCTATGGAAAGGTATCATGGGATGTCAATAAGTATTATAAACACTAATCCAGCAAACCTGTCAGCTGCTTTATAAAAAAATTATATCTAAATTCAAGCTCCAAGTTCAATACTGCTCTTCCATGTCCAAAGCCTTTAAAAAAATTGTGATGGATCATCAGGGGCACATTTCAAAACATTCCAGTCATAATTGAAACCCTTGCAGGGAAAGTGATGTTCTCTGAGCACTAGCAAGATAAACGCATGTATTAAAGATTAACTAAAATAACAATTTTAAGCCTCAGAAATTACATCATGTCCACCATTTCCATCAGAACAACTTCCTCCCCATATTTGTTGTGTCCAGCTCACAGGAATGAAGCTGTTGCCAGCAGAGTGTAGAACCACTGCCCAGCCCAGCCAGAGCATCCAAGTCCAGTCAGGATTTCTTGACATCATTCCCTGTGAGTCCCCTTGACTTTGCTACTGTCAAATCTCAAACACAGTACATAGGAGTCAAGAACAAAAGTCTGCCTCAGCCTCCTCTCCAGATTTACTTGCAGAAGGACAAGGAGCCTGTGCTTTGCTCCTCCACATCCGGGCAGAGCCGGAGCTGGCTGCAAGGAAAGGTGGAGCAAGACACACTCCAAGACAGTGGGACAGAAACCCTGGAGCAGCAGAAGCCAAGCCAGCGCTATTCACAGGACTCTTCCAGCAGCAATCATGTCACCCCTGCTTTTGCCTTGTGGGCTATGAATTCCCATTTCTCCTTCAAAACTTGTTTTTCCTTAAACCAAGCAGAGGAGTGGTTCGTAGCCAGCAATCTTATCTTTTCCTAGCACAGCTAATCCATTTGGGATGAGAGAGCAGCTCTGGGCTGGGCAGCAAGCTGCTGCACAACCTCTGCCAGCCAGGACTGCCCTGGCAGGAGGCAGCATGGGCAGCCCTGCGCTGAGGTGCTGCTGGGCACAGGCTCAGCCTGTCAAGGAGCTGAGCAGCGTGATCCAGCAGAGCACCTGAGCGTCTGCCCAGCTAACCTTGTTTTCTCGTTGACTTCAGACAGACAGCAAACGTGTCTTAGCAGTCCTTTAGACCAGGGACAACACCACTGTGCTTTGGCAAATGGAGCCCAGCCAAAGAAATTCTGCAGTGCTGCCGCCTGACACAAGCAGAAATTTCCTTTCTTCAGAGGTTTCAATCGGGTACCTTTTATGACCATTCAAAAAAAAAAAAGAAAGAGAAAAATGAGGGAAGTAATATCTTATGGGCTTTATCCTTCAGTTCCATCTCTTTGCCAAAAGCAATTATTTACTAAATATTTGTATTGGCATTGTCATTTTCATAAAACAAGCTCTGTTCTCAAAAAGTTTGGGAAGCTATAGCAGGCTGCTGTAATATAACTGTCGTACTTACTACATATTGTGTGCTTGATAGTAAATATTCCTATGAAGAGGAATGTTTAGTGAAGGAAAAATCATAAGAGTTATATATGATTGGCATATGGAAAATATAAACAGAACACTATTTGCATAAGAGTACATTAGGAGAATTTCTTTTATGTTTATTCAACAAATGTTTCCTAAAAGGTTTTCCTCCAAACCAAGCAATTTAATTTTCTTTTTAATGTTATTCTCAGTGGTTATAAACTTAATTAGCTTCTTAAGCTTCACATTTATTTGCATTTGAGATAAATGCAATCTCTTCTTGGCATAACTTTTTGAAATCAAAATATGGACTAAAAAGGTGCAAGTTTGATTAGTGGAACAGATACTGTAGCAAGTAATCATAGCAATGAGATGTTAATTGGTGTCTGGGTGGTTCTATTCATAGCAACAATAGGCCATAATAACACCCGGTGTCCTCTACTGTTCAACAGTATTTTGCCTTCTCATTTATCATACTGACAATTATATTGTTCTCAAATTTCCTGCCTGTCTTAACAACAGAAAGGTATATAAAACGAGTCAGGCATCTGTGATTTTTTTGAGGCAGATGAAATCAAAAGGAATGTGCTGTAGTTTAACTCCTCTTTCTTTCTGGAAGTTAGCAGCCCAGAACACGTCTAGTATTTTTTTCCACAAATAAATTTTAAAACAAGTCTTTTTAAAAGTGCATTTGGGTGGGGCTTTTTCCTCTCCTGAAAACTGTGCTCCATTATTATATTGCTCTGTATATCCCCTAACAGACCTAGGGATTGCAGTGGTACTTCACCCAAGAGAAAAGGGATCAGGATGTGTCCCAGGAATAGTCCTACTCCCCTTCAAGATACACACAGTGAAGGACAGCATTTAGGGCTTGACACAAAATCTTCATCCAACTGCCTAACTGCTACTACTTTTGCTTCTCTCTGGCTGTATTTTCTACCCCCATCACATTTTCTTTATTTGAGCAGAAAGCCCTTCACTGTCGAGTTTCTCTGGTTAGAAACTCAACTAGTAGGACTCCTAAATTTAGTTGATTTTCAATTAGATGTCAAACGATCATTCATGCCTTAAAGCTTAAACACATAGGCAGAACAGGTATCCACGCTTGATTTCTGCCCAGTTTTGTGGGTCCAACAGCAACATCATTCATTCCCAGTGGTCCCAGGAGCATAGGAGGAAACATTTTTCCATGGGTTCATGTGAGCAGCCAGGTCAAAGCATAGACAGGGCTCTGAGAGGGACAGCAAGGGCAGGATGAAGAAATCCGAGAGCCCAGGAAAAAAGCACCTGTGCTGCAGTTGCTCCTTCATTGATATCTTATACTTTAAATTGTCACTCATTATTTTAAAGTGAATGTTACTTCTTTCTTTCTTTTCCTCCACTTCCATTTGCAGAGTTTCTAATTGTGTGATCAAATTTATGCTCAATTTCCTTTAATTCCTAGTTCCCCTTGCCTCATCTTTGTACTATTTATCCCAAAAATGCAGATTTCTTTATTTAGGTAATTTCATTTCACTGATAGTTCTGTTTTTCTCTTCCTAGCAGAAGTCTGGGATTCCCATTAACTTACCTTCCTTGCCATTTTCTGCTAATAGCATTTCCTTCAGTAAGCCACCCATACTTCTGGGTCAGGAGCCTTTTCCATTTCCCCTCAGAATTTTGCTATTTAATTCATCTGAACATCTGCTAATTTTGAGTGTTACTTCATAGATAGCAAGAGTCATGGGAAAAACCAGCAAGTTCCTGAAATCCAGAAAAATACACATTTGGGAGAGAAAAAGGACAGCCTTGCAGCTCATTTGAAGTTTATGAAACAAAAGTCAACTTCACATATAAGAAAAGAATAGCCCACTTTATGCTCTAACGTGCATAGTGCTTGCTTAAGACATGCAGGCCATGAAATTATACCATGGGCTGTGTTAGGAACTCAGTGATGAAACCACAAGTTCCTTCTTTCTAATGGGACACGTCATTTTGCTGGATTTAGATGTTTACTTGCCAAAGATTCCTAAAACCCACATTGTGTTCCAATAGTAATGAAGTTCTGCTTTCACACCACACACAGTAAGATACATCCAATGCATTAACTGGCCCGTGCTCAGACAATGTACCTTCTTTGACTGCCAGACAGGGAAAATGAAATTGCAATGGAAAAGGAGAGGACAGACTTTACCCCAAAAATTTTTGAATAGATGAAGTCTGCTTATCAAGAACTCTGTAAGAGTTCAAGAACCCTTCCAGTTTACTACACGGCCATACTTCACAAACTCTTCCCATTAACACTTTGAAGTACTGTCTTTAATAAATAAACAACCCTACATAGATAAATGAGAAATCCTGCACAGAAATCCAGTGGTTAGGCACTGATGCTTTTATCAGAAAAGCAGCCTTCAATGCTGCTGGAAGTATCAAGCCCAGAGATGGTTCCTCTCTTTCACATTTTTCTCCTCAAAAAAAAAAAAAAAAAAAAAACAAAAACCAAAAAAACCCAAACCAACCAAACAAACAAAAAACCCCAAAAAACCAAAAAAATAAACAAAAAAACCAACACAAAAAAAAACGGTGGGGGATAAACAGGTTTTAGATGTTTTTCTCTAACCTGTATATGAAGGAGCCATACTCTCCTCATAGCTCAGCTCTAACATATTCCAAACCCAGTGTCGCCCAGAACAAATAAACCCCATAATCTCCTAAAATAAAGGAACAATTGACCTAAGGTGGTTTTTATCACTTCGGTGAACTGTCTGGAAGCAAACAACTCCAGCATGTAAAACAGGTTCCTGATCCTCTGAAACTGATTAACTAAAACAATTACAATCAATTAACACTCTTCAAAGTGTTGCTGCAATCCAAAAAATAAAATCAGCCAGGTGACCTTTAGCATTAAGAGATGCCAGAACATTTACATATTAAGTTCATATTTAAAAAAAGAAAATAACCTTCTATTACACCAAGCACTGATCCTATGCTGATGTGAATAAATAAACCCGAATATATTGAAACAACAGGGAGTTCAGAATCTTCAACCACCTGAGAATGGTGCACTCCAAATGCTTCAAGAGAAATGTACCTCAAAGGAATAACTAAGTATATTTAATATTTAAAAAAAGTGAAAAATGAACTACAATTGCACTATGCCAAAGTGTGGAAAAAACAGTACGTAAATATTGTAATACCATGAAAAGATACATAATATATTCAGCTTCTGTACACCTAACGTTCCTCATCAGAAACCCTTAAAAGCAGGTAGATTTCCTTCATTTTAAGGAATGTGAATTAAATCTTAACTTCTTCCATATAAGCAATTTCTGAATATTTTCACACACATATTCAGACTAAAGTGATCAGTCTGATTACAGCTGCTCCTGAGAACTGTGATACTGCTCTTCCCTGATGACCTCTGTTGATAAACATGCTGACTAAATTTAATCTGAGTTCTTTCTTTTTGTTTACTAAAATCAAGTTTCTTAATAGTTTAGCACAGACTTTTCTCAATACCAAAAAGTTAGTTTCTGGAACTTGTTTCAAAAATACCTCCTTTCAGAAGAGTATAGCCAGTTTCTTAAGAAATTTAATGCACACCATGTTCTCTTAAATACTATCCAACAAATACTATTTTCACTTGTTTCTATATTTTGTATACATTGCTCAAGAGATTATAAAGGAGACAGTGAATTATTTCACAGTTGCCAAGGCTCTCATGTCTGTCCCATTGCTGCAGAGTACAAATTCCCACATAATTTATATTTATGTGACTGATTATACAAGGCACCAGGATCTAAAAGTTATTCAGTTATTAACAATTTAAAAGTCTGGCTTAACTCACTGGTGAGAGGCCAAAGCGAAGACACCTGCCAGTACAGAAAGTATTTTACACGCAAATTTCTGTGACATTTTCAGCATTAAGGTGAAAAAACAAAACATGGAATTGTTTTTGTTCATGTACTGAAAGGTATTGTTTGACTATGTCTAAATCTTGCAGAGCCACACCAGGGAATTTTGCCTCAGATGTTGCATTGCTTGTCATTTACAGCAGTGACTATTGCAGATTCATTAGAAAGAGGGTTACAGAAAAAAATGAAAATAATTGCTTCCCACTAGTTGTATCACAAGGACCAATTTTACTGTCTCTTTCACGTCTGGTAACCTCCAAGATACAAGTGTCAGCATTCATTAGCTATTTGTGAAAAATGAATGTTTCTCCAGGATTATAACAACATACAACACATTTCATGGCTTCCTTGGAGAAAAGGGCATTCATAGTCTTGGAATGTGAACAGTAGGAAAGACTTGCCTAGCTCAATCTCATTTTATTTAAGAGGGTGGTGGAATTGAAAGGTATAGGGTAACAGGGGAAGAGGGATTCTGATTGCACACTGTCTCCAAAAATTAAGCATTTCATTCTGGCTTAGATATATAATCTCCTTCAAGACTTGTGAGGTTGTCTCTGATTGTGAAGAGGCAGGGCTGAATCAACACTGTTTCGCTGGAGGCTTCTGTATCTGTAGATTAGACAGTGCTTGCTCACAGTGTAGTGGCAAAAATACCATTATTGCTCAGAGGATTAATATGTCCGTGCTCACTGAAAAGGTGCTCCTTTCTGTTCCCTTCCTACATTTAAAACCGAGAGCCTCAAAAATAATATCTGCTGCTTGCCAGTTGTTTTCTGTCTCTCTTTGGGCATATATTAAGGATGTATCCAAGGTGTGTGCCATATTTCATACCTACATAAGCATGTTACCTACCTACAGGCCAGTAATGCCTTACAGCAGCAGCATTTATCTGTGTAATCAGCAGGAACCAGTGCATCCCCCTGAATGCTTCAGCTGTTCTAGAGATGATTGCTGGTGCCTTCTCTCACCCAGGAGCTGACAGTTCCAGCCTGGCAAGGACATCCCACAGTGCTGGACTTGGCCTTCCTGACGCAGCCGAGAAGTGGGATCACTTTCCCAAGAGCACAAAGGAAGAACCTGTCCCTGCACACGGGATGGAGGAGGAGGTGGAGGGCACTGGGCTCTGCACACAGAGTGGCTCGAGGCAGGCAGCATGGGTCCCAGCCACAGAAAGGCACTCAAAGTTCAGGAGTCAGCTGAGGGTCAATGCAGAGAGTCTAAAATACGTTACACTTTGCAAGAACCAGTTTCTGTGCTGGAGCCAAAGAGGAGAACAAAGCTACAGTAACCAAGATCAATGTATTCTGAGTGGGGGATTCACAACGGAGAAGGGATTGTAGTAATGTGCATTAGTAACCTACAAGTATATTATTAAACTAAGCCTCCCCCAATTGTCCCTTTGTAGTCAAGCCATCCAGCTCTTGCACTTAATATCAACTGAGTTGCCTTAATATGACCTTTTATTAGTTTAAAATCTCTTTCAAAGTATCACAAATATGGTATGAGAGAAATACACAGACTGCCAAGTAGGGCTGAACAAGGAGAATGGTGGATCTGCCCCTTCCCCAAAGTGTGAGACGTATTTAGTAAACTCAGTGTTTACAGACCCAAGCTGCAAAATGCCAGGTCTGTTCTTCTTCTTAAGATATAGGAGCATAACCTGCTAAAAGACCAATTGATCTAGTATTTGGATGTGATCAATGTAGTTATAGTGCAAAGGCACAAGGGATGCATGTGCATGAAGTTCATGGAGGGAAAATCTTATAAGCCGATCTTCAAGTGCTACAAAAGGTTTTGGCCATGTGAAGAAGACTGAATATCTGCAGTACAGAATTTGTCCATATCTCAGCAGAGATACTGATGCCTTTCTCTGGTCTTAGGAAATGAAAGCCAGACACGGTTAAAGGGTTAGAGGGGGTTGTTTACCTCGGTATCTTTAATAGGATCCTATGGGTGCATCACTTTGCCAAGGTGGAACGCGTCGCAATGCACCCTCACTGTAAATCACGTATACAATTTATAGACCGTACACATGAACATATCTAACAAGGGTACCCAATAAGAGGGCTTGGGTGGGCTAATTTCTAGTTTACAGATTATGTTCTACTAGGGGACCTTGGCCCCCAAAGCAGCAGAACATTTAGTCTCCTGGCTATGCAGTTTCTGGGGTGTTTGGTCTCCTGGCCCTACAGAACACTAGAACTATGCTAAATTATCAGACTTAAAGAATTACAAGTGTGCATGCTAATACTTGTGGATACATAGAACTGTGTAAAAGCAAAAGTCATCTTGGCATCAATATAGTAAAGGCTCCACCTGGAACATTTAACGCTTGCAAAATAAGCTCTTAAAAATATTTCCCGTAAGATTTAAAATGTACAAAAATTACTTATCCCACAGAAAAATAATGGGTTTATGCCACTGCCTGCATCTTTGGTCTTGTTCCAAACACTATTAGACAATTATATTGATCTTAGTGACATATGATTTAGTAACCCTTACTCTATAAGGAGATAAAAAGTAAATTAATAATGATCTAGAAAACTGTCTTTGAATATTCATCTTAGAGCTTTTAAAATTAGTGATCAAATTTTGTATAGAAAGGGTACAGACCTCTATCAAAGATTATATAGGCCCTCATGTTTCTAGTATTAGCTTCAATTTGTGATCAAACAGGAAAGTATTCCTGAGCTCTCCTCAGAGTTAAAATTACTTGTGCTGAAGTTCAAACCTCACTCAATTAGAAGAAATATTTCAATTAATACATAAAGAAATATCAGCAAGATTAATGGCAAGCAAGTACTAAAGGCTTGTTATCAGCTTATCACTGTTCGCAGTGCCCGTGCCTCCACACCTCGTGTCATTGACTGTCCAGTTTGCATCTTAAACTGTCCCTGCCTTTTTCAGGAAATGAAAAAAGACATTTTCATGGTAAAAATTTTTCTGTTATTATCTTCTTTAGTAATTACTGGAGTTAATCTTACTCTATAGACAGGTGCACACTTTTTGCGCTCATGTTAACCTGAAAAGGAGAAGGTGCAAGACCTTCTATGTGCCTTGTTGTTTGCAGAGTACCACTTAAAATAAGGCTGAAAATTTCCAGAGGGAAAATTCTACTACACGTGACACATCTGTTGTAAGCTAAGTTTTCCATGTAGGCTGCAACTATGACAATGAGGTTCTTTGAATTGCAATAAAATTTCCTGTCATTACTGACACTTCACGTGATGCAATTTGATGCAGTGCATGCTTCTTTTGCCCTAAACATGTACATGTTTAAGTTGCACTAAACACAGAGGAAAGCTGCGGTGAACTTTACAGCCTCACTGTGGTAACAGATAGATAAATTCTGCCACTTCAGCACTGAGCTGGAAATTACCCACAGGACTGCTGCTCCAACCTCAGGTCTTGGAGGCTGCATTATATTCCCATATGCCTTCCAGCACTTGCCCTCGCTACCACCTCATTTCAAAATAAACGATGCCATCTAGAAAGGCAGTAGACCCAAATTGGCTTCTCACACTGGTAATTCTTAGTACCAGTTCCTGGGGAAAGGAAACCTTCAGTGGAGAGAAGTAAAAGCCCTTTGTCATCTTTGGGATGAGGAATGTGCAGAGAAGTTGCAGAGCAGTACCCCCTTCCTCTGTCTGGGCAGTTCATGCTCTAGGCCACTCCTCTACCTCCTCTGAAGTCACCACAACAGTTCATAACAGATGACAGACTAAAATATTTATTTATAGTTTTAACTAATTTATAGTCTGCAGTTGCATATGTCATATTATATTTTATGCAGTAAGGCACTTTGAACTAAAAATTAACATTTGACAGGGCCAGAGCAGCTGAAGTGACATAAGGAAATGCAGAGTTTTCTCGCAAATCTAATTCAAGCTTCCACAACTTTCAGACAAGGATTTCCCAAACTGCTGGTATATTCCAGTACCCTAACACACCGACTGCTTTAGGAAAAAAATAATCATTATAAAAGACATTTACATGGTATAAAAACACATTACTTTTGCCGATATAAGAGCACAATCAGCTGCTTCACCTCCAAGCACTTCACTAACGAAGACATCTTACAGTGTTTGAAGCTCTTACAACAAAACACTCTGCCAACACAGAATGTCCCAATTTTCACCTTCTGGAGAGAAAATCAGGTCATCAAATCAACTTCTGAAGAGGATCTCAGCTGAGGAAAAGCCAATCCTCATACCCTATAGAGTGGAAAAGACAAGGATGTGGAGTCAAGGGACTCAAGGGAAGCTCCAGCCCGAAGGATGCAGAAGCACAGCCTGGGGGCTCCTGCACCCACCACCCCACCCCGACCCTCTGCCCTGGCAGCAGGGACAGAGCCAGCAAAAAAGTCCCACCTGGGCTCCTCTGAAGCTGTTCCACTAGAAAAGCTGCTGCACAGGAGTTTTGTATCTTTGATGGATGAGGATAGAGCAGAGTGTGGCGTACATTGTCAGAGGTCTGTGTTTGCCCACATAATTCAGCTGTTAACACACTACTGAATCTGCCCAAAGCAGTCATGCTCATGAAAAGTAGATGAAATCTGTAGTACATCTCCCGGCTCAAGCGACTGAGATCAGTTCTGCCGAGTAAACTAGAAAAACAAAACCTGAATGATTGCGTCTCTAAAAAACTTTTTTATTTCATAATCGATAAACTAAATGCTTCTTGAATAAAGAAAAATATGAAAAAACAATCTATTGCTAGTTAAACCCAATATATAAAATTATGTTGGAATAAAGGCTATCACTTTTTTAATAAACCAAGAGTAGCTGTAATAAGCACAGATATTTCTGATAATCTCAATGAATGAATAAAATGCAATAAAAATTTAAAGAATGTGTTTTTCTATAGAAAGCTCTACACGATTTGCCATCAACTACACAGTTAATTCAGATAAGTCAAAGAAGTTTTCATTATATGAATAAATTGACAATTTTTTTCAGCATCTGTATAATAATACCATGTAAATTACAGGCACTAAATAGAAAACACTACAAGGAACAGTGATAGTATCATAGACCATAATTCCAACAGCTCCTAAATTGGGAAACAAAGGATAATCTATATTTTCTGGATTTCAATCTACTAAGATCATAATGTTATAAAGGTTTTGCAACTATTGCCTAAGATACAATTTTAAATTCTAAACTGCTCACATTTTTACTTCAGAATTCACCTCATTCATTGAAATGTTACCTCAGCATCTATTAAGGTTTTGCCTTGAGCGAGGAATTATTGGGCTTTTTGTTTTATTTTGTTTTTCATTTTTACATTTAAAAGCTGTCTGCTTCTAAAATGAAGCTATTTAATCCCTTGTCATCACATGGTCATAAAAATTGCAGGCAGACAGAAGTTAGCAGTGGCTGCTTCACAGGCCCCACAGCAATGCATGGTAACAGATTTTCAAAGCAGTTCAAACAGTCCAGTTTCCATCTGTGTTTGGTGAAGGGTGCAAAAACCTTGGGGCCATCTGAAAACTCTGCTTCATCTCTAACACTTGGAATAACAAAGGTGTTATTTTTCAAAGCCACAGTCTCCCCTCCTGGGGTGGCTCTGCAGATACAGTTCAGGGAAGGTGGGAAACTTCAGAGTAGATATTCTCCTTCTAGACTTTGCCTCCTTCAGGGAGTTCTTTTGAGGATGGCACAATGGTGGCCTATATAACATGGGTTACTGCCAGCAGAGGCCAACAGTTAATGAACCCTATAGACAAATTCTTTCTTCTGATTTCAGTACAAAAATCTACAGGAAAACAGCCTCGATGTTCCCCCTACACACCCTTCTCTTCAAGCCCAGGAGTGTTATTTGATCAAAAGAAAGTAGAGGGTGCTCTACACCCATTGTACAACCCAAAATCGTGCAGTGCAACACAGGTATCCATTACATCCAGCTACGCCAGCTCACAAAACAAAACAATATGAAAGCAACAAGAAAGGATGATCAGTTTGTTTTCCTCTTGATAAATGGCCAGTTGCTAATCTGCACTTCATTGTCATACACAGGGCAAGTGCTTCTCTAATGTTTGTTTCCACTACGCAGCTGTACAAAGTCTAAAAGGAAAAAAAAGGAAAAGAAAAAAAGAACAACTTGCTAGCTATTTTTTAGGCATTGTGTATAATATTCCTCTATTAACCATTTGCTATTGCATTTTTTGTGATCAAAAACACACACCAGAACATAGATAGGGAGAACAAGTTGATCAGAAAACACCAGCATTACCAGGGCAAAAGGCTCTATCAGGCAAAAGAGCCTGATAATCTCTTGAATTCTCTCTAAAGGAAGGTTCTGGACAGTAAAGGCTTTTGAACTAAAACATTCTGTGTAGATGTTCACTTACATTCAAATCAAAGTTTCAGTATATTCACATTAACTTTAATGGGCATTGATCCAGCTCACTTCCAGCCTAGCCTATGTGTTTGTGGCCGGGATAATTTCACAACACTGACAGGAATGTACTCCTATTTAATGCAAAATTTCTGTTAGAGTCAGAGAGATACTTTATATGGAGGAGCTGGGTGAATGGTTTTGACTTCTGTAGTCTTCTGGTATGCATGCCTTAAAGCATACATCCTCAAGAGAAATTGTTTGATTTTCAAAGATGTATTTTCCCCTAGGTAACTTATTTGGTGATATCTACTACAGCAAGACTTTCTGACAGTTTTGAAGTTTACCTTGACTGGCTCAGCTTCTGAAACTGGATACATCTTCAATATGCCCTCCCATACTTCCCCCGAGACGCTTTCGTCCCTCTCCTAAAGACAACATGATCATTTTCTAGCCCTTTTCCATTAGTGTTATGCAGATCATTTCAGTGGAAATAAACCGACACAAAAGCAGCATGAAGGAGCTCTGTTCCAAGGTCCCTGCCTCTTCTGCAGCGCTGGGATTGGTGGGTGGGAGCGCAGAGGATGGTTCATTTTGGGGAGGAGGTGTAATGCACCATCTGTTCCCACTGCTGGTAGGAATCAAAGTGGAAGAGAGCACAACCACTGTACTCTCACACCACCTTTCCAAGAGCTCACTGCTTATTTTCCGCATTTTAATGAAATTCCATGCCTACCACTGCCCACAGGGTTCCACATTTATTCACAGGCATTTCTTTCTTTGTTGCAAGGCTCCAGGCCTCCTCTCTTTGTTCAAAGCCTCTCTCTCAGGGAAATCTCTACCCTGGCTCCCATCACGTTGCTTCTTCTTTGACGTCGTTGTAGGTAAGAGTCAGGGAAAAGGTTAGTCTTAAATCTTATAGTAAAGATATATTCCTTTGAGATCAAGTATTATTTCTTCATAGTTTTATCATTACCTCTGTGCCTTGACTAATGTTTAAATCAGAGTCAGAAGGATCAAGTTCCAAACCAAAAAACAGTTTATTCCTTTCAGTTTGTGCTTTGTTGTCTTTATAATAATTATTCTATTGTTCTGAGTAATTTAAAATCGAAACGCAGCGAGCAGTGGGTTACATTAATTCTGATCTCTGAATAAAGATGGCTGGTTTTGGCAGAAGACTTTCCAAGGCACTGGAAGGTTTAGAAGGCACATGGAGGATGGCAAGACTTGGCTTAGCAGAAGGTAGGGCTGTTCTTTCTGCTCTTTTAGAACTCCTTGGTGTTGTGGCACATACTATTTGATGTATAGGAACTGCTGGGGAGTGGGGAGCAGTGACATTTTTGGTGGGAAGGGGAGCACTTTGAAGTCATGCATTGTTCTGTCTCTTCCAGCTCTTGCACACTTCCCATCACCATGGTAACTGCCTGCTTTAGTGAAAGAGGAAACCTGCTTGGAATTTGTTTTTGAGAGTCATGCATGTACTGTTACAACGATGGTTTCTGACTAAATTATTAATCTCATGTCATCGTCAAGTTTAGGTAAACTATGCAAACTTGCAGCAGCTGAGGAGTGAACTCCTGACAAAGATTTTTGTACTACGTACAGGTTGAAAGCAAGCATTTTTTGAAACACCACAATAAAATAACATGTATTAATCTAGAGAAACTTTCCATAGATTTTTGTATCTTGTGCTGTTATCTACCAACAACAGCTAAACCTGAAAACAGGCATTTAAAGTTTAAATCTACAGCTTGTCAAAAACCATTACTATGGCACTGCAATCATTGCTTTCTTTGCTTCCAATATATTCTCCAAATATGTTATCTATTATAATATATTATATATTTGAACACATAGACTCCAAACATGCTTTGTAGTTGTAAATAAATAGTTAAATCATACATAGGTGTTAAGTGAAGACAAAACATACAGCATTTCCTAGTAAGCGTGTCAAGTATAAGGTGACCAAGAGTTATTTTCAAAAGGGAAAGATGATAAAAATCAAATTATCAGGACTACATTGGCATGCAAACTCCTTAAACTCATCATCAAAATACTAATCCCTGCCCAGTGGCACTGCATGGTCTTAGAACTAATGCTTTAAACTCATTTTTCACCAGATGCTACACCTAAAATTCAACTCAATAGAGAAATGTTTCTATCCCTATCACAGTGCTTCATGTGACACAGAAAACTTTGTCCAGCAATTACCAAATCCAGATTAGCACATACCTAAAAATCCAACTCACACCACAAATTTTAGAAAGTCCTTGTGCAGGGAGATGCCCCTTCTGTATTTTTATGGTACAGCTACTCTAACACACTGAATTACCAGGGAGAAAAAAAAAAAAGTAACAGTTTATGCTTTCTTTCACATTGTGTTACGAGGTGTCATCATAAAAGTATGAAAACAACCTTTTTTTTAAATGTAAGGTGTGCCATCTACTAGGCAAAGAACTTTCTTTATGTTGCAACGGCTGTACATATGGCAGTCCATTGTCTCCACACGTTAAGCCTCTAGACATTCCTGTTAAAACAAACAGAACCAAAGCACCATGTTCCACATTCCCCTTGATGCCTCTTACCCCACAAAAGGTGAAAGTTCTGAAGTGAATAGGCTTTAGCATAATCATCCATCCCTGTGTAACACAACATGTACCCAAGCAAAAACAGCATCCATACCTTGCATTGAGCCATTATCACATGGGCAACACCCACACAACAGAGCTACAGAGCAAACTGGAAATGCACACATGGAGTGAGAAGTCAGGCCTTCAGCTTCTACACGAAATCACTGGGCCTTTCTTACGCAAAGTTACACATGATTCAGCTTAATTCAGATGTTTGCCCAGCAATTGGCTTGAGGCTGAAGCCCACACAGGCAAATGCTGTCATAAAACCCAGCGAGTGTTTTCCAGGTCCTCTGGCTACTGTGGCTGCAGCTCACATGGGCAGGGCTGGGCTGTTTGTGGTGATGCAGCTCTGACACCCGGATGGTGACAGCCATCAGCAAACTCAGTCTGTGACGCCAAACCCCCAAACTGCTGATCCATATGGAGCTTAACACCAAAGACACCCAGCTAGTGACACTAAGGAATTTATCTATTAGTACCTCAGTCATGTATATAAAATTACTTCACTGTAGGCATGGTTTTAACTTAATTACCAGTGTTAAATTAAGGCAGGAAGGCCAAGATAGCTCTACCAAAAACTTTTCTCCCCTTTAAACCCAACTCCCAATTACTAGGGAGCAAACTAAAGATTTTTAATTAGTAAGAAAGACAGCTACACATTAATAACTACTTAAATAGTCTCTTGATGGAGATAGGTTTCACCACAATGCAGAAAAACAATAAAATCAGTATTTAGCCAGTATTCACACTTCCTCCTTAGTGCATTTCCTCACAATTTGCAATGTACAAAGCAGGAAAACCAAGCATAGTAAAATTTGACCTTAATAACTAAGCATAGGGAAAACATTTGGAACACTTTAAAGTGAGACTACTGGTTGTAACACAAACACAGGCCCATTCATTCATTCATTCCAAAATATTAATACAACAATACAAGCAGATCATTTATAATCAAGTGAATTACAAAAGAAAAAATAGTTTCTCAGCTTTTTTACTTAAATAACATCCTTGCATAGCCATGTGTGGCATAATTTCATCAGAATGGATTAAAGTGCACAGTGTGTTTATTTATTACTGTTTCTTTTCTTCATGGGTTACAACTTCACTCAATAAAGGGCAATCCCTTTAAAACAGACTACTTACATGTCTTAAGCACATTTCCATCAGATACATAAATCAGGATCTAGGTATAGCTTAGTCTTTGTGACGAGGCACACGGACTGAGACCTTGAGATTCAGATGGACCGATTATACCTAAATTTCAATCTCCAGACATCCTCAAATTGTGGTTTGGGGCATTTTCTCGATGGTTTTTGCATCCACTGTGCAGGGCACACAGAGGAGGCAAGGATTGCCTCCCCTACTCACAGGCGAGTGGTGGTTTCCTGCGTCCTACCTGGAGCAGCCGCTGAACTGCAGGAGCAAACAGAGCCCAGCTGTGCCTGCTGGAGAGGCTGAGCCCACACAGCCAAGGTCAGGCCCGTGTCCAGGCAGGGGCACAGAGGGCAGGGCACGGGCAGGGCAGTCCTGCAGGTGACTGCAGAGAACAAGAGGCCTTCACCTGTCGTCAGCCAGAACCACCTGCACATCTAACATTTTCACAAAGGGAGCTACCCTGCCCATCACATATGATTTTGGCTGCAAGGATCATTATTGCAGCCTTTCAGCAAAGACTAATCAGTTTTCTGGAAGCCATCACTCCGAGAGATTAACATACAAAGGTGGGAGCTGTTTACACCAGACCACAATATATTTTAATTGGCTATTGCTAGCCTAGATAGGTATGAATGAAAACAATTCTCACAAAAAGGTACACTTACATTAAATGCATCCCTTTGCCTTGATCTGGGAAATTAGTTTATCTATATTTCCTGTTTCAGCAGTGCAGTCTAAAGGGATGTCTTGGTACTTGGCTGCTAGATATTCCCATCCCGCTCAAATGAACTCAAAAATCTGGTTTCCATCCATGCCATGAGAAGATCAGCTAAAGCAGATTTAACTGATTAGCAAAACACCCCATCTGGTAGGAGGGCTCCACGCATGTCCTTCATGCACCGACATCTGATGCTCCTGAGCAGGAGCCTTATGGCCCAAACTCCGCAGTGCTGCTGGAGGGCTGCACGGACTCGCCCCTGACCCAAGGCAGGGCTGCACTAAGCTTGTCTCAGCCTGAACTGGTTGTGCTTGCTTTAGTAACTGTGAGCAGACTGCTGAAGCTAGGAATGTGTCTGTCCCAGCAAGAGAGAGACAACACTGATTTGACCAGTTTGCCTTTATCAAGGGAAGTGCAAGTGAATGCCACGGATCTTCGTTTAAAGCACAGGATTCGCGACTGGATGGACCTGTGGTGTTTCCCAGTACATTTAATTCCACTAAAAATAATAATCCCCTGTAATAGGCTCATGGCTTGAGCTAGAGCCATTAATCTGACTCCCCTGTCCCTACCCTAATTCTGACCAGCAGTCAGGGAATCTCCATCCTTCCCCTTCCCTGAGCTACAGACTGTGTCAACAGGAATTAAGCAGGCACCTGTGATACCACCTGCTGCAATCTATTTGATTCTTTGTCACAAAACCATTTTGGTCTTTTTATAGTTCATTCAGTGCAAGAGGAGGAGGAGGGGAGGACTGGCATGGACTATAAATGTGGTAGATTTTCAATTCCTGGAACATAGTATGTGAAATTATTAACAAAATTAATAATAGATCTATTTACAGTGGATTGATTTTGAGCAAGTTTTTCTAAAGGCACATCATATAATTGTGAAAATGAAAGGGTATTAGAATATGCAAGGGCAAATGGGAGTCAAAAAACAGGAGAAAGTATTTTAAATAGAGCTTTGTCTCTGTATTAGCTAGTCGAAATGGTAGGCAAAGGAATGGTATGTTTCTATTAAGGAGCAAAATTGCCTGAAAAAAATGCTTTGCTTACAAAAAAAAGGGAAGTTTCCCATTTTCAAATGTAATATAAATCTACAGTTAACCTGGACCAACACGAGATCAGTGGCCAAAAGGTAGTTTACAGACAGTACAGTGCTTCACATACTTTCTAGGGTTTCCATCTCCAGTCAGACCATTTTAGCAGACATTTTAAGACACTAAAATGCTTTACATAAGCGTAAGAAAAGTTACTGTGAAAGAACAGCAGGTAAAATTAAGAATGAGTGAGGTTTTGCAGAGTGAAAATTCCCTTTGATTTTACTAATCCGTTCAAATTCTGAGTAATTTAAAAAGAAAAAAATAAAATCAAGTATTACCAGTATTACAATTACCTGTCAGAATACAGAAGTTACTAAACCTTTTCATCACAGCTAAGGAGATAGAATATTATACTTTCTTGTGTCTACCTCTTGCACTAAGCCCATCTCCACAAAGCCTGCCCCCTGTCACCAGCCACCTACTTATCTCTTAGAGCTCTTGTTAGAGCAAAAGCACGACTCTTTCCTGAGAAAAACTGAAAAAAAGTAAGACAAAGCTCTACTTTGGGGTAGCCTCCATAGCTGATGCCTCTACACTAATTCCATGAACTCAGATTTTGCCATTTACATAACTATGATCAGATGGCCCCTACTTGGCTCCCTTCCAAAGCAACAGAGCTTTGGGTGTCCCCTTTCTGGGGCTTCAGAATCAGTTTGCATCCATTTATACTTCGAGCAAGTTTTCAGCCATCCCACCCCTCATGTCTTCAGTGAAGTCTTGCACTGCTTTCCACGTTTCTTGTTAAAGAATGTGCAGAAGGGCCTGGAAGGCACACAGCGAGTGTGCCCAGTGACTCTGTGAGTGGCACTGCTCTGCTGAGTTACAGAGCAGCGCTGATTCAGCTCAGCACCTTTCCAAGGAACAGAGATGTTCTCATGGAGAGGAAGGTATTACTCAACAATACGGCCTGGTAAACACTGCTGCTCTAAGCATGGATCCCTCTGGGGATTACAAGGCCTGTTTACATGGTCAGCCTGAGATGGATAAGCTGTAAATTCCAAGCAGAAATGCTGATTTTTGCTTTCTGCTGCCTGAGAAGCCTGATTTTTGAGGGCAGTTAGGTTGTTCCACCCTGGTTTGTTCCATCTTTGTCTTCAACAAGTTCTGTTGCCAGGGGGAACACTAAGGCAGTGAAACATCATTTTTGCTGTGTACAATGTGCTTTTTAATGGTTTTTATTCCATTTTGCTTATGAAACTCAGAAGCCAACTATTGATTCTACCAAGACCTTGTGAGTGAAGATTAAAGCATTCCAACATGCTTGTCTACAGGTGTGCCATGGTGAATTATGATCTTCGCATAATTCATAGAATGAAAAAGTTGCACCAAGAAACCAACTGTTAATCAGTGTATAGGTACAGGAGATCAATCTTTGATTCGTGTATTCACAAATCCTGTTTACTTGGCCACATTAGAGAACAGACGGGTGTTCTGGAATGGATTCTTAGAAATGATGGATGTAATTGTCAAAACTGCCAAGGTCAATGTATAATGTTCAAAAAAGAACCAACTCATTTCAAGCACCTTCCATTTATCATTCATGCAATTTGACCCCCAGTTCTCTTTGTAATAACATACTATGAGGGAACAACTGCTGTGTTCATTCCTATATACTCCTGTGGACTTTCAAATATCATGCAGGTCACAGCCTTTCCAAAAGACTGAGGACATTTGTATATAACTTTTTTCCACCCGAAGTATGTGGAAGCTATTACATTAAACCTGACTTTAATAAGACTAAGTTTGTTTCCTATAGAATTTTTATGCTGCAGTACTATACACATTTGAAAGAAACTTGTTCCAGAATTTCATGGTTTTTCCATTTAAGAAATGTAGATCAATTTATAATAAGTTTCAAAAAACATACCTAAATAATTTGCTTTTCAGAACTGAGATGTCCCCTCCACTGATGATGTATCTTAGTTGCTTAACATCATGCTGTGGAATATAAGCCAAATCTAAATAATGAGGGTTAGAGAAAAACTGTCCCTGTGGACAGTTAACTCCATAACTCAGCCATTTCTTTTAAATACCAGCCTTGATTACGACCAGGATACTGAGTCAAGGGAAATGGTATGATAGTTTGCATTTGTATGTAGGTCTAAGTATCTGGAAGCAATTCAAAGTAGTTTAATTTTCAGATTTAAAGAAAAATGTAAATTTTAGCTTTTTTAGGGTTTAAATGTGGTATTTTAGAATGCCAGAATCTGTATTCTCTAGTATCACTTTTCATAAAGGCAAGGAGAAGACCTATGCTTCTGTTGATTTTTGGTTACCAATGTGTACACTTCTTTTATTTTTGGAGTTTGCAGCTTTTACCACTCTATTTTCACAAAGAGTGGTACAGGTTAGTGGAGTGAACCTGAAAATAGATACCCAGCAGGTCATTTTCTCTCAGCCTAAAGAGCATAGGACTGTGTTTCACCATTGCAGAGGTTCACAATTTTTTTTTTTTAAATTGAATAGATTCATAACATACATGAATAGCAAAACCTGTCTCTTTTTTTCCCCCTGGAGCATGATGATAACCAGACTGAGTTTGCTTTTCAAAAATCTAACACAACACTGGGTCATATTCCATTGAACAATTTAGAAACCAATATAGATATGAGGATCTGGCTCGAGAGTTGTACAAGCCACAAGGCAAAACTGAACAGCAAATCAAGAGCTGGCACCAAACATCTTTATGAAGTAGGTGAAGGGACCTGGGACCACCAGGCACATGAACAGCTTAAATCACACGCTTTAATCCTGTTGGTTTTTACAGATTCAATACGAAAGCTTGTGGATGTGAAGAAATGCCACTTCTGCTCTAAGAAAGCATTCCTGAAACAGAAGCTTAAAGAAAAGAAAAATTAAAATTTTCCCTTTTCTTCTTACACCATTATCTTTTCATGGAAAAGTAATAGGCAGCCATACACTTCTGTTGGGATGGCATATTTCTCCCAAATAAATGAGTTCATTTCTCCTCAAGCTGATGACATTGTAATCGAGTGGGGAGGTAATTTGCATAATTTCTTCATTTCTCATATAACACTGAAATAAGGCAGTTACTTGTAGGTGAAAAAACTGTGACATCACCCTGAAGGGCAATGGAAAGGTACACAGAGAAGCAATCATGTCTGAAAAAACAGAATAATTTTTGTTTAACTTTTGCACCTTTCAGCTAAGCTGTAATTTTAGTAACAGAGCTTTCTACTTAAGGAGCGCTTTCTTCAAAAATACTCTATAAAATAGGGGGGAAAAAATCTGTGTTACCTAGACCAGAGAATGTCCAGAAAAATTAAGTGATGACTTCAGCTTACGTGATCAAAAAATTCTTTGTGGCAAGAAAAAAAGTAAGTAAAAAATAAAAAGAGTAAAAGATTCTGTTCAGAAGGAGCTTCAGGAATATGACAGGGAAGAACGGGCAGTGCCAAAGAGTTCCACATTCCCTCACAGAAATGTATCTGCTGAAGGCTGTGGATCTACAGACTGGCTGAAAGGCAGGCTGCCATGGGATGTCAAAGCGGTCTCCCTGTCAGACATCAGGCATTTATCAGACTTAACCGAACACAAACTATTTCATCCCCTGGCTGATGAGCCAGCACAGAGCCAGCCGTGGCTTGGGAGGGCAGCTGCGAGCCAGCGTTTGTCTGGAAGCAGTAGTGACACACTGGCACACGGGGACATCTGCCAGGCAGTTCCTGCACGTATTTTGGAGCTGGCTTACGCCCAGCCACGGGGACACGCACGGTGCCAGCGTGCAGTGGTCTACACTCAACTGAGCTCACACGTCCACCCATTATTTTTTAATAAATTACCACGCACTAGGGCAAAACCTTTTGATCACTTCAGAATAAAAACCTGCCACTTTGAGAATATGCTTCATTTGTGGTCACTACAAAGGGAGATGAATTAATCTGATTAGTTTTAAAATCCTTTGCACCCCATTGCTTTTTTCAGCCAACTTGATATTCAGGTATGAATCCACTGTGGAGACAAAAGAATGCTTTGTAAGCAGCGTCAGCTTTGAAGTATAACCCATGCTGCAGGTGGAGTTTGGGTAATGCTGCTTTTGTACATAAATCTCGGTCAACAAGTCAGACACAGATCCTTAAAAAGTATCTATGAAAAAACATACAAATTAGTGCTCCTGAAGAAGCTACTCATTACACACTTTCAGTGCATCACAACATCAGGCTACTGCAAGTCTTCGCCTCCACATGTGGAATTTATCAAGAGGAGCCACTGGCAGCAACTAATCAGTAACCACAAATATCAGGGACACCCAGAGGCAAGATTGCACCCCTGCAGATATGCTACACAACACTGGATAACAGGCACACTAATGATGAGGGCTCATGCTTAGGTACTAGATATGACCCACTTACTTGCCTTCAAATGAGATCACGTAAGCTTGGAGTGCAAAGCCACGGAGGTATTTCATTAGAAGGGCTGCACTGGTTTCAGGTGCCAGCCTTACACCACGAGGACAGGAGCTGTGCATTACTCTGGCCATCAGGACCCTTCACGCACAGGCAGTGGTGTCAAAAGTCATCACTTGCAGATGAGAACTGTGAAAGATGTGAACACAAGTGTCAAGTTCTCTCTCTAGAGCACAGTGCTCATCCACTGAACGTGCATATATTGCTTTACCTCAGAGACTCAATATTTGCGAACAGAAGCTGCTTTCACATCTCACCTTCTCGATGTCTGCTGAGGCTTCCATTGAGCAATTACTATGCAGTTTTTATAGAAGCAGGGAGTTTTACTGCTTGGTGGACCCTGCCTCAACCAACATAGCACTCAGTCCTTGGAAAAGAGCAGGTGAATTTACAATTGGGATACTAAACTGGGACGTGAGGGCCCTGCCCTGAGATACCTGCTGTACCGTGCAGCTGTGAGATGTTGGGTAAGACTCTGCTCAGAGACTCTGTAGGCAAAATTTCTGCATTTCACAGGGTTATGGAGCTTTAAAAACTCTTAAGAGTTTGGACACTTCCTTTAAGATGAGAGGTTTTACTTCCTAACATAACATACAGCACAAAATTATTATAGGGCATCCCTGGATGCTTTGACTGTACAGATTTTTACAAGACAATGATTACAGCTGAGAGTGAGGGTTTAATTCATACATTGCCACAGAAAGGTATTGGAGAAGAGTCACTGAAAGAAATAATGAGGTGACTGTCATTAATGACCTGAGCTCAATGTGCAGAGTGCACACCCTCAGCTGTCTCACTACCAGCACAGAGCTGACTGCAGCTGTACACCTACGTTATTGATGCAATGCAGAAAGGCAAGATCATTTTGTTTACCAAAAGGCAAGCTTCTGTCAGGTGTCAAATTTGTCCTTTTCACAGTTTAAGTCATCCAACCCTTAAAACATAAACAAGATGCTCTAATAATCTGGATGTACAATTCATTTTGAGTCTCCTACCATTCCCATGACTTCTGATTTGCAATAGGAACAGTTTTCAAAAGGTAGAAATTACTATTTCCTAACAATCTGGTTATATCACAACAGTATATGCTTTTACATTTTTCTTATATAAATACAGTTGACAATATGCCTCTCTTGTACATGCCAGGAGTGAATCCATCTTCACGGTTCTTTCATATCCAAGTTAATAAAGAGAGTAATTATATTTCTGCTTCCATTTTTTGCTAACACTGTCAGATAATGAAGTATGTATTACTTTAGGTTTCTGCAAAACAAACCAAAGGGACAGTAATGTCAGAACGGAAAATGGAAGAAGAAAGTCAGCTTTGAAGTCTACCTGCACATCTCTGCACTGCCAGCTCTGAGCTCATTTTGAAATCAAAGAATGATCACACAAAATTCGAAGCAATCAGACACATATTGCTACATGGAGACTTCACATCAAGTTCTTTCTTTTTAGCATGGAAAAGTAAAAACCCTGATGTTTTGAGATGAAGACTACAAGCAAATTAGTCACATCTAGCATATAAATAATGTTTTCAGCATAACAGTAAAGAAAAACACTTTGAAAACTTATTAAAATGTAGGTTTATTCTCCTGAACATTTAGTAGGAAAACCTGTCATTTTTATGCAGTGATGGTAATCAATTTTGAAATCTTCACAGATGTGCTCTTAAAGTTATTAATTTCACCAGGAGGATTATGAATGCTTTACTCAGCTGTTCCACAAACATTAGAACAATACAAACCAAATCAAGCCCTAAATTACGATAATTCTTGTCCTTCGTGCAGGGATTTTGGTTTTGCCTAGCATGCTTTGAATCTTACTTTGTTAAAAGTGACTGAAGCTGAAGAGTTAAAAGCTTTATAGATGCTTGACCAAAGGAATGGAACAACAAACACCACAGATCTATTTAGTCAGCCCTGATATCTCGGGAAGGGGAGACCTTCAGCTGCTTGTAAGCCTCCTGTGAAAACACATGGACATCAACACCTGGGAGAGCTGGCTCCAGTGGAAAGGAAAATAACCTGAATGGGTCACATCTGACAGCATGACAGTGTGAACAGAGACAGGGAAATAGAAGACTGTACAAGTGTCAGACATGTTTGGTTCAATACCTGTTTCCTGGAACACTGTGGATGTTAAAATTTGGCAATCTGTTATTTAAGACAAAAACTCGCTAATGTTATGTAACCCAATAAAATACTTGGTTAACAGCATCCCATTCAGGGCAAGACAAACAAAGCTGCTGTCAATATTCCTTTTAATTAACCCGATAGTATTAGCTGCTTATGACTTCATTCCCCTCGGTCCCAGTGGGCAACCTGAAAGGCAATTCTCACTATTACTTAGCTCCCGTGGCGTAATCCACAAGCGGCTGTCAGCTTGCCATGGCTGGTGACCTCTGACCCAATCACTTGCTTCCTTTTAACATTACTACCTTTGCACATTTAATGAACTTTGTACATGGCTAAAAAGATGTCAGCACAGCGAAACGATGGTTCCTGCTGTGAAGGCTCCATTGTTTCTATAAGTCTAATTGACCTTTCACATCACAGAAAACGAGAAAAAAATCAATATAGTTACTTAGTCACCAGCCCAATGCTATCTTTTATAATTAATACGCTAACCACATTGCTTTTGGAACACTGACACCCAAACACTCCTCAATGTACAAAAATGAATTCTCATTAATAACCATTATATTAATCACTGTTGCCCAGAACTGGAACCTGACTGCGAAATCCCCCGGTGGAAATTGCTATAATCGTTCAAACTACAGGAATGAATTTTTTTCGGCATAATTACTGCTGTCTTCTATTGAAAAATATCCATTAGATGGCAGCTTTTAGTTACGTAAATCAAGCTGATTAATTTTTAATTTTTCCCATTTATATGACTTTGCACAAGTAAAGACAATTTAAACGATTAGCTGAACAATTATTAAAGCAACTTGAAGTGGTTCAAATATTCATTTACTTACTAGAAAAGCCATACATCATTAACTTCCAATTAAAAATTTGGGAAATGGTAAATGCTGATACAATAAAAAATATGCTTAGCTCCTTGTCAATAAAGCAGTATACTGCCATAAAAATATTGCTTTCATTTCAGCTGAAGGCAGGAGGTTCATCCAGTACCGGGTTTCTCCAGCTATTTCATGAGCAAGGAAGAAGAGATCCTCTTACGTGTCTGAAAGTCATTGGGAAGAGGCATCCAATGGCAGCACAGCACTTCAGTGCCATTCACTCCAGTGCTCCTGCCTCTCATCCCATGTCCCAGACCAGGCTGGCACAGACTGCTGAGCTCAGAATACGCCAGAACAATTATCTTTGCAATAAAAGCATCCTTCAAAAAGCCAGCCACTTTTTTATGCAATAGCCCAGTGGCTAGATTGACTTATGCCAAAATACAAGGGGATTCATTTCAAATCTTACTCTCTGCCTCCCTTCAACGGCTATGGCTGAGCTGCCTAAAAACTTTCATCTGAATAACACCTTGAATAGTCAGGAGCTGCTTCACTAAAGTCAGAGCTAGCAAACAGTGGACTGAAAAGAATTGTGATGCTAATGCTAAGCAATGAGCCTCATCTCCAACATCAAGTCCATAGCTGTATTGGACACAGAAGTAAAGATATTGTACTGAAATTCAGTATAATATTCTGCCAATGTGGCAATCAAAATCTTCAAGTACATATGCAGCACTGTCACTACTGCAGTTGCAATTTTGTACCTTTCTGGACCCAGCTGTTCCAAATATTACAATGAGGTGTGATTAAAATGTCTTTTTTTGAGGCAGTAGCAGGTCAGTTTTGTGTGGCAGTGTTGGATGATCTGTCTGGGGATCTGGAGGCAGCATCAGGGCACAAGAGATGCACCTACCAGGGATATCCTGCACGTCTGGCACAGCTGGTTCATGTACATCACCACTGAACTGCACTGTGCCACTCAAGGCTCCTCCGAGAGACCACGGAACAGAAAGAAGAGGTGGTTGGAGATTTTTTAATTTAAATTGAAGAGTATTTGGTTTCTTTTGGAGACAAGTTCTTAAAATTAAATAAATCAAACTCACCGATCTTCATTTTTCAGAACACAAATTCAAACATCACAAAAATTAAGCTTTGGAGGTTTTTTTAGTGTCTTGAGGTTGATTGTTCTTTTGTTTGTTTGTTTGGGGTTTTTACATAAATTATTCCATTGACACTGTCACAGGGAAGATCATGATCAATACAACTTACAGGAGTTCTATACAGAAGAACCACATGCTGTGCATAAATTGGTTTCACCTGCATGGTTGTGAACTTTCTGATTTTTTTGCCTTTTACCTCCAATTGTTGAAAAACAACTTAACCTCTGCACCAACCAGGTAAATTACCTTACCACTGAGATATGAGCAATTCTGTACCATACTTCTTCCCCTGTCCCTGTGTCCCTCCAACCTCCAACAGAAACCAGAAGATAAAAGCTTCAGTTTAGACTGAAACTTAAACCTGTATTGCCATGAAATATATGCTTTTCAGGTAAATACAGAAACACAAGGAGGGTGAAATGGAAATATTCAAAGTGGTGTTTATGGATAAAATCACAGTGGGTTCAGGTCTTAGACATGATTAAGTGTCCATAGAAAATCTCTCTAGATCAGAACTAGACCTCACAATCTCCTTGAAAAAATTCCACATGCACCATGGAGCCACCTCATTTAAGGGAACTTCCAAAATAATGCCACAATACTTCCCATGCTCAGCAAAAAGGTTCTGATCCAATCTAACATTTTTCTTATACTCAACCCAAATTTATTAAGAATTATGCTTTAAAAAGCAGTTTTCACCTAGATTAACTATAATCAGAAATTGTAATTGATATTAAACTCATGTGAGTGCTTGCAGTGTAAAACTTTAAATCTTCTCTAATTTTGTTATTACTGATATTAGTTTATTTGGACTGGTCATAAGACCTCCCTGTGTCAACATTTTCTTCCACTGAAGAGAAAATAGAAATGCTGAAATTTAGAAGTGGTGATTTCCAGCCTATTGTCATATCTTCCTACATACATAGCAGGCTGCATCTATATTCAACTATATTCTTCTTCCATACATTCTTAAAACAACACATTGGAGCAATTTCTAATTCGTAACACACTCACATTTACATTTTTACATTGGTATCTTGACACCAGTTTGCAAACTGAGCCTGAAGCTGGAGTGAAAAAAATCAGACTTATGTGAATTTAAATAAAGTCTTTCAAAGAAGTCTGCCAGGAAAACTGGAAGAGATAGAATGAAACATAGGTCTTCAGCATCTCAATTTTCCATTTTAAACCTACGTTCTAGACTACTGGTGCCTCTACAGCAATGATAGTTTTAAGGCTACTTTTAACAGTTAACTGTCTCTCCTTGATATCAAAACTTATTCTAAACTCTCTTCTTAGCTGTTTTAATGTTCAGGATATCTGGCTTTTGGGGAAAAGAATATGATTTAAAGAGGATACATTTTTTCCCTTTCATAATAATTGGAGGGGTTACAAGTCCATTGGAAATGTTTCTATGGAAGATTATTGTTATCAGCATCCAAAGGGTAACATCTCCACAAAGAGAACAGACAGTATGAGCCACTACTGTGTCAATTAAATCTTGGCATTCAATCACTATGCCTATGTCCTTTTCCTGCCTTTTTCTTCCTTGGTGGTCTTCTGGTATTTTTCTTAATACCAGCAGCCAAAAAGAAAAAAGAAAAGATACTAAAGGCAATTTCTTTAGTACACAGACAGACTTTTTTGTAGTTTAATATTTGAAACTGCAGCCCTTGTAACTTAGAGGGGCCACCACTCCAGTATTTACACAGATGTTAGAGAAGGCAGCCTGTAACCATCCACCTCCGCCCCTGCGGTCACCTTTGCCTCTGAGCAGTCTTTGGGAGGTACATTAATAACATTTGTATTAGATACCCATTTCTCAGTTACAATATTTTTATTTCTCATTGTCTGTGTGGAATGTAACTTAATATATATCCTTGATGCAGGGAGATGTTTACATAGTATTTTATGATTAGTTCAGTTGGAGACCACTGGGTTTCACAGGTTCGTAACAAAGGCAGAAAGCAGGCAAGATATAATTATGGAGTTCCAAAAGAACTGCACACAAAAAGTCAGGAATACATTTAAAAGGGATAATAAACAGCCAGCTACAAAGAAGAGATAAAATTGATTCAATCTTTAAATCTTTCTTATTGAAATTAAAGTAAAATATCTTCAGGAAAGCCTGAGTAAAGATAAAGAGGCTAAAATTGCAGAGGCATTTTATTTTTTAGAAGTAAGTAATAATTGCTTAGTAATGCAATTGAGCAATAAATTTTGTCTCTCCCTGACCATCTTGATTTAGCTTTTTGAAGTGCTCCAAAGAAGAAATAGTACAGTTAATAAAAAGCATGAGAGGGACTTACCTAACATTTCCTTTGATTCTACCTTTTAATTTGCTCCTCTCCTTCTATGGAATACAGATTGAAATTGGCAGAGGGCTTATTCCATAGGACCTTCCTGCCTCTCTAATCTGCAGCTTTGCTTTCCGAGCGCCTGCAGGTGCCTGTGCCCTGCTGGCAGGACGAGTGCAGCTCTCCCACTGGGAATTTTACTCAGCCAGGTGTCCTGCTGCCCCGCTGAGCCACAAACACTGAGCAGAACCTGCCAGGGGAATGTTTGCATTGTGGCTTTGCCTTTCAAATCAAAAGGTGTTAAAGATGTCATTGAAGAGCTTAGAATAGTGACTAAGCAATTTCTATACTTCAGTCTCTCAAGGCCTAACTTAGTCATATGGCCTCCTGCAGGTATGCCTAATAACTCCAGCCCCAGTCCCTATATCTTTTCACACCTTTTTACCAAGAAGGAAGCATTGTCTTTGATTGTCCATCAGCCCTAATCCTTTCTCAGCATGGAGCTTGTTAGCATAATTGGAGAGAAGAAACCAAAAAGGTACATTATGTGCATCTATGTGTTTCTCTTTCAGTGAGGGAGGCTGTTTGGATGAAAGACCACTGTATTTATTGAACTAATCCAGCACCTACAGGTTCCCTCGACAGAAGAAAGTCTCTACCTTTTCATTTTCTGATTTAATGCAAGTGATGAAAATCACACACTTTGTTTTGTGAATGACAGTCACCATCCTCATGAAAGACTGGCACAAGTGCCTGTCTCTAATATTAGGCTCTCTGTCCAAAAATAACTGTGGAAAGTGACTGGTACCCCTGAACTCAACCTCAGCTTCCTGGTCAGTTAAACTATAAAACTGATTGCAAAGAAATTAGTGAAGATTGTTGTTAGCCTTTTTTCCCAAGAACAGCAAAGACTTTTAATATCTTGCCCAGGACACTGGAGGCTAAGAGAATAAATAGGAAGGCAATGAGCCATAAAAACTTCCAAGGCAGTTTCCCTCTTCTACCATCTTAGTCTTTAATGAAAAGCAGTTAAAGGACTATAAGCAACAATAAGAGAAAGCCAACCATCCATCACAGGCGCTCTGTATTGGGATTTACTTCGTATTTCAGTCTTCATCTCTCATGAATAACGAGACACAAATGCCAAGATAAGTACAATTTATCATTGATTACACACTTTGTCAAGCTAGGAAAAGAATCTTTGGCATTTCTATTTGCATGACCCAGGATTTCCACACAGGAAGATTAGGATGACCAGCAACGGTGAGGTACTTGGCTTCTCTGTCATGTACTACATCCAGTATGACATGATTCACACTAGCTCAGTCTTCATCTGACTTCCCACCTTTCCTTCTACTTACCCCAATAAGCTCAAATTGCCTTATACTTGCAACACTCTTACCACTCAGAGTGCATGCAATTTGTGGGACCAGTACAGTGTACCAAGGAACCATGTTTATCATTGCTGGCAAGTCAGTAAAACACTTTGCCATCAAGAACATCACCTTGGACTTCTCTGTAACACACAGCTGCCCAGTCTTGCCACAGACAGGAATATGACTTCAGGTAACTCGGTTTTTAATCACTTCTGACCTCATAAACCCAGAGTTTTTCCTCCATTCCATCGCCATAACACCTGCAACATGCTAACAAGAGACCATTCTCTTCAGGAAGATGAAAGATAGGCAACAACCTATCCAGATATTTAGTTATTCCTTTCATCAGAAGACATTGGTAGCCCTAGCATTCAAGAACCAGGGAACAGGAAGGAGAAGCAGGTAGAACTCAAGAGAAAAAAAAAAACAACTAAACAACAATAAAAATCCATACATCAAAAAATGACACCAAATAAACATTTTATCAACTCTGAATGTAAAAGGGAGAAGACGATGAAACGAAAAACAGAATTCCTTCCATAGATTGAGCAATCTCTACTATTTTTGATACCACAAATGTAGGATTTAAAGGACTTTGAAGCATAGACAGAGAATGCTCCGTTTTCAGCCACAATATCAGTCAGCTAGTTCTCCACTGCTGTAGATACATACATAGACAGAAAATGAAGCCTTGGTCTTACCCCGGCAAATTAGCCTAGCACTATTACCCAGGTAACCTGGCCATCTAAAGTGGTAGCAGCATTCCTCTCCTAGATCCTTCATAAATCATTGCCAAAGTCTGCTTGGGGATTAAGCATTTACTGAAATAACTGATGTGACTGCAAACCACCTCAAGCAGTGTCCTCACGTGAACGCACTTCTCCCACAAAGGATTACCTTAGACTCCAGGAGAATAGCATACTACATACTTTTGCAGAGCCAGAAGATGCATTTCCTTAATGGTTTTCCAGGCCACTATCAATATTAAATAAATATCAGTCATTACGTGTAAATACATATAACAGTTCTAACATAACAGTTTCTTCCCTCTGCAGGAAAGAAAAGGAAAATCCATCAAAGAACGGCGCATGGGGAAATCAAATATCAAATGCTTCCTGCTTCCAAGAAGAGATGTAATATTCTGTGAATGACTGACCTGGCTCTGACCTTGATCATGGTAAGAAATTTGTTTTGGTAGTCTGCTGTAGCCAGCAACCTGCAGAGCAGTTTGGGAATCCTACCAGAGGGAGTTCTCAATGCTGTAGTTAAGAAGCACATTTGTTTATGTGGAGATACTACTGCAGATATGGTATTGCAATAATATCTTTCAGATTGCTTGACAAATACATTAAAAGAATGCTAAATAATTGAATACATAAGCATGAAAGGCTTTTCTTGAAGACAACATAAGGTGAGATATAGCACTTACCATGGTGATTTCTGTAACAAAGGCAGCATTAGAGCAATATTAGTGGATTTAATTATGGCCAGACAACAAATTCAAATAGATTTTCTCACTCGATTTATGCACTACTGACTCCAGGTATCACAAAAGATTGGAGAAAAGTTCGGATCTCTGTATAAGGCAGCAAGTACATATACTACCTCCACATAAAGCACATGAAAATAGAGAGAAACTGAACAAAGCACCAACATTTTCATGTTTTACATAGACACAAGCTAATTTTGCTTTTTTCCACATTTAACTTGGTTTTTCTTTCCATTAAAAAAAAAACAAAACAATGTTCCAGGACTTCCAAGCTTCCAGGACTTTTTAGATGAATAAATATGAAACTTACTAAATAGACACTGAAAACTGTTACACCTAAGCAGCTTTTAGGCCACTTAAATGTATTACTTCATGCCTGAAGTTTTGTGTCATTCGTTTCCATCTCAAAACCAGGGTTTTGTTAGGTGACCTGACAAAAATACAAGTTGAAAAAAAGATAGAAGTGCAGTCCTGCAATAATTGTCCACCCAAGATTTATTGGTTACTGTCCTATATTGCTGCAGCCCTCCAGTTCTTAAATGGGGCTTACAAAAAAGAGGGAGAACTTCTTTTTCCACAGGCAGATAGTGATGGGACAAGGGGGGGTGGTTTTAAATTAAAGAAGGTTGATTTAGACTAAATATCAGGAAGAAATTCTTTAGTGGTGAGGCACTGGAACAGGTTGCCCAGAGAAGCTGTGGGTGCCCCATCCCTGGAAGTGTTCAAGGCCAGGGTGGACAGGGATTTGAGCAACATGATATAGTGGAAGGTTCCCTGCCCATGGCAGCTGGTTGAAACTGAATGATTTTTAAGGTTCCTTCCAACCCAGGCCATTCTAGAATTCTATGATTATATTACATATATATATATATATTACTCATAGACTTACAGATCATTTAGGTTGGAAAAGACCTCTAAGATCGAGTCCAACCACTGAGCCAGCATTGCCAAGTCCACCACTAAACCCTGTCCCTAAGCACCACATCCACATGAATGTATATTTATTTATTACAGGGAGGCAAAACGCAAGACAGCTGGGTAACACATGGTGACTTGAACAGACTAGAGAACCAAGAATGAAAAACTACAAAAAACCCGCTTCTTGGAAAACTAGAGAAGAGACAGGTAACCAACAGCAAATATCTAGAAACCTGTGGCTCTGAATAGGTAGAGGCCAGCAGGTCCAAAGACTTTCAGGTAAATTCCTGCAATTAAATAGAACATCCGGCCTACAAGGCCAGCTTGATTCCATGGTGCCATGGGATGTTCAGTGCTCCAGCAGAAACCCTCTGCCCTGCAAGCACAGGCACAGTGCCAGTCCTGCACAGCTCAGTGTCCTGCTGCACAGGGCACTGCTGTAAACTCTGTCCCAACAACACCGAAGAGCTGTTCCTAAAAATACTCTGCCAAGTCTATAGTTGTGTCTTTTCCCGCGACTGAAATCACCAAATTGCCCAGGGAGCCAGTGAAGACAGGGACTGCCCGGTGGGATGAGCACAGGGCACGACCTGCTGGCTCGGGCAAAGGATGCTCCCTGTGGAACATGAGGAGCCTCCGGCAGCGCTTTTGCCTGGGGAACACAGAGGACACACCCTGAGGGCTTTCAGCAAAGGCAGCACATCCCTAATTGGCAAACTCCACTTTCACACGTGGCAGAAAACAGCTAGCTAGAAGGCTGAACATGAAATAAAAAAAAAAAAAAAATTCCATGCATGGAAAGGACCCAGGAGAAAAAGAACATTTTAAATTTTTTGTACAGGTATGAAAAGGCTCTGCTAACCAGAAAAGCTTTGGTGGTATCACAAAATAAAGGTGTGAACCTTACCTCAGCATGAGAGTAATTATGGATAAGCCACAATGTGTTCTCAACTCCACTGTGATGGTGTTTGTATCTCAGGTGTAGCGTGAGTTTAACTTTAGTGGGTTGGTGATTAAATTTAAGGTATATATGAATAATACATGGGGAATAAAATGGGGCATTATTATAGACAAAAGAAGTGAAATAACCAGTTGGAGATGTTGTTACAGAACTCTGAAAGTGCAAGCTTCCAGATGTTTATGTTCCCCAGCTTAAAAGATTAATGAGAACACTAAAGATTTATACCCAGCCCCTGGAGCAGAATACAAGTGGGGTTTTCTAGGCATGAATCTCACCACTTCCTGAACGAGGCAATTTTCCAGGTTCAGTGTGGTTGAAGCTAATTTGCCTGGAATTACCTGGACTCAAAGCCATTTAAATTCAGTCTTGACAGAACCTCAGGGGAAACTTGCTGTGCTGGCACATAAGACATTTGAACCTTTGGAGCAATTTCTTGGCATAAATAACAGTTTTCTGTGTTTTGAAATCTTGGATTAGCAATGATTAAGTAGACTGCACTGCCCTTCGAGCTCTAAAGCTGCTTCCAGAGCAGAGAGAAAACACACAGAAGACAATATCTAGACACACGACCTACTACTGCTTGCACTTCACAAACTTTGTTGTCTTGATGTTATTTTGTCATCTGTCACAACTTGGTTTTGAATGAAAGAATAAAGAAAATCAACCCAGCTCCATCATCCAACACCAGAAAACTAGCCTCCCATCATAGTAACTCCCCATGATTTGAAACACCGTGCAGCATTTACCCAAAGTCGTGTCAAAATGCAGGAACTGATGTATCCACCACTCCTACCCTTGCCCACATTTCCACATCTCTGCTACATTTACAGTATCCACATAAAACACTTTATAGCAATTAGTTTTTTCTCTTGACTGGCTGAGTATTTTGTCTTTCAGAAATATAAGGCTACTTGCTTTTGGAAAACTGGTTTTCAGGGAATCAGCCAGCAAGCTTTTGAAGGTCCACATTTGCCTGTTCTTATTCATGACGACTGTGAATGAATACCCTCCACTCTGCCAAACAGCCCTTCTCACTAAATCAGCTTAAAACTCCTCAGAATCCCTGAGGTGAGAGAAGTTGGGAGCCACAGCGATAACCACTTCAACAGGCTAACCTGATACTGGGAACTCTCTCTTCACAAACATCTCTTCCTTATTTCCAACCCTCTTTAAAACAGCACCATTTTCCTTTACTCAGCATGAGTTTGTGCCCATAACATCCATGAAAATCACTTACCACTTCCAGCCAACACCTCCAGTTTCCAAGCCAAAGGAACACAAGGAAAGCCTCCAAATCAGCTGTTTTCTGGCCAATACCTAGAATTACCTCCTTCCTTTGCTCCTGCAACTAGTCAGGCAAGCCCAGCCTGCAGAACTTGGTAGCCCCACCCAGGGTGGGGTTGGCCCCTCAGCTGCCCAGGGTCAGTGCTGCTGTTAACCCTTCATGGGTGGCACAGTGACCACCCAAAACCTTCTCCACCCAGGTTCAGAAGTAAATAAGTTTTATTCTGAACATGAAATGTGGTATGGGTTACCCCAGAATTCTTCAGGCACTGCCACAGCTGACTGTCATTAGTCTATTAACTTAAAGTTTATTGGAAAGAACCCTATTGTAAATTCAATGCCTTGCATTTATTTTTACCAACACAAGGATATCTTGCTAAGAAGTAGCAGTCAGTGTTGATAGCTGAAAGAGTTGTTACCTGATCAGAGCTTTATGGTCAAAACTGTGTGTGAATGATTTTTGTATATGGACTGATGTGCAGAGATGCTGAGCAGAGCTGGTCTCTCAGAAAACTCTTATAACATTGCATAAATTAGCAGAACTTGCATAAGTGTAGGGGAATTTATGGATCAGAATCAGAGTTTAGCATGCAAGACATTTTTGAAAGCTCTCTTTGCCCCAGACACACATTTTAAACATTCTCGTGCTCCAAGGAGTACAGAGTTTGGCTGGTGCTTTTCGTGAGAAGCAATAGATCAGTATTTTTATCCAACATGGTGCTTGCAAAAGCTACTGCCGACCCTCTGCTTTTGCTCAGCTCGGAGGCACTGCTACCACAGTTTGTGTTGGTTAGAGCAGTTCAGCAGCAGCCCCCAGTGGGTTGCATGTCGTGTGTGTGCGTGCCAGCAACTCTCCACAGTCCACTCCTCACTGACAATGAGGGCCTTGGTGACATTTGATGCAAATGCTCAGAGAAGCAGAGAAGTGTTACAGAATTCAAACTCAGCACAGTACGCATGTATCTCACAGCACTTCTGTGAGAAATCAGGCTTGGTTCACTTAGACTGACCAAGTAGCTCCAAAACAGGATGACTTTTGCTGTATCAAAGCTGTCTCCTGCAGAGCTACTTGGTATACCTGCATTATGCTTTAAGCACCTGGTTGCATGGACTTCATTATATTAAGGTCCAATATAGCCCTTTGGAAATCTGACTGCTACCAAAAAAAGTATTTGCACATGTTCAGTTCAATGGGCAGAACCTGTGTGGACTTAGAAGACTCCAGCTGGATCTGACTGGCTTTAAGATAACTTATCTCTCCTCTACCTCCTTGCATGGAAACCCAGCCAGACCAGCCAGGAGGTGAGCACACACACAGCCATCATAGATCTGGATGGTTTATTGGCTCAGGCCCGGTGTGACAGGAGACCAGCTGCACTTGCCTGCTCCTGAGAGCAGTGCCAGTGTTGCTGCACCTGAGCAGTTGGTCCTGAGCTAGCCCTGCACCCACGGCACAAATAACTCAGCTTTGGCTGACTGAAAGCTGACCACATCAGCCTCCAAAAGCCCCTTTCTCCCTGTGTGAACAGAAAAAAGGCAGCAGGCAAAAGATAAAGGAATAATTTCCTGCAGGTCTCCTTTCTACTCATTAACAGGCATCTATTGGATGACAATGGAAATAGAATAATAGTATTTCTTACTTTTATATTAATAATGTTTAACTTAAGAGCTTCTTCTGAAGGTGTTTGCTGCCAAGCACCAGGATATCAGATGAAGCCCATCATATAAAATGAGTCTGACATGACTATTTTTGAAAAAGCAGGCTTACTAAAGATACACGATGGAGTCAGTGGATGAACGTTTAGCTGTACATATGTGCACAAAGACAAGCTAGATTATCATCAAAGTGGTTCATCTAGTTTTACAAAGTACATGTGAATTCACTAGCTATCTTTTCTTGGAACACAGTCCTACCTTACAACCCCCTACCCCCAGTTTGGAGACTTCTTTTACAAACTTTTTTACAAATCCTGAATTAATTATTGATCTGACTGAAGCTAATGGCCGTGGCAGCAGTGAGGAGTCCCAGGGCACAGCCCGTGCTGGCACAGCTCTGGGTGCCAGCTGCTGAGGGGTCCCGGATCAGGTGCCAGCCGTGCTCACCCGCGACTGCCCTGCCGTGAGTGTGCCCGGCCAGAGCCTGCCCAGGGCAGCGGCACATCCTCGTGGGGCTGCAAAGGGGAGCCCTGCTGGGGCAGAAAAGGGGAGCCCTGCTCGGATAGCAGAGGGGAGCCCTGCTCGGATAGCAAAGGGGAGCCGTGCTCGGATAGCAAAGGGGAGCCCTGCTCGGACAGCAAAGGGGAGCCCTGCTCGGGCCCTGCTCGGATAGCAAAGGGGAGCCCTGCTGGGGCTGCAAAAGGGAGCCCTGCTGGGGCCCTGCTCAGACAGCAAAGGGGAGCCCTGCTCGGGCCCTGCTCGGATGCGCTGCACAGCCCTGCGAGCTCCCGTCTCCAGCAGCTCGTTCAGGCTGCCACTGCACGCACTGCCACAGCACAGACATTTCTGTGGGTCAAAACCTGGCCTGACAGATGTCAGTCATTTGCTTCGTGTCAGTTAAACTCAGGGACTAATCTAGGAAATGGATTTTAGCTAAATTATATTATATTTTCGCTATATTAATACATTAGTTCAACACTTACATTTAAGAAGTGATAAGGCAATTTTGGAAACCACTCACACCCTTGGCACAGGCTCAGTCTGTCTGAGTTCCTTCATATTTCTCATGAGGTGTGTATAGTAACGCCCTGATTTTAAAACGCCATTTATGTGGTCAATATAATACAAACTTTAAAGACATTCCACTGCAAGCTTGCTATCTACCTTTCATATACTGCATTTATGTTCTCATTTGCAAACTATTAGCAGCAGTTTTATTCGATAGGCTGGATTACATTTGGAAAATCACCCTGGTGATAAAGTTGCTCTTACTTACGTATTCAGAACCAAAACATGCTAATGATTATCATGGTAATTTTTTCCCTCTGTGCTGCTAATTTGTGACAGGATGGTACTGATATTTGTTAAAATTGATTAAAAATAGTAATTATGTGAAAAAATCTGAATATTGTTTGCCTGGAAAAATGAGAATAATGTAAGGCTTTTCTTTGTTGATTTTCTTTTTTTTTTTATAGTAATTGTTAATATTTGAATTTTTCAATTCTGTGTAGTTTGGGTCTACTTGATAAAGCATACTTGAGATTGTTATAGAACTTTAGATTATAAGCAGGACATCTATGATTAAAATTTGTTCTTTAAAAGGTTTTTTCTTTTAGTTGTCTTTCACTTTCATCTGATGAAGGATAAGAGATAAAACAGGCTTTTGTTGTTTACTGTACATCTGGAGTATAAAAAAAGCTTTATATGAGGAAAGGGTATTCCATGAAACACTATGTCAGACACATTTGCAGTCAAAATTCCAGAAATAGCAAGATGGTAGATAATTAAAATGTCTTCCAGGTCTAAACCATAGGGAGCTGGAGTTTTAATCACGTAGAGTATATTCATGAGAAGTTTCCTCTTTTATCTACATGATCAGATTTTGATGCTTTCTTTTAGGAAAAAATAAGATCCTGCTCTGGAGCACAAACGTTGTTATATTCCCTCAGTATTGGCAGCGCTCACGGAATCAAACACTTTTGTCGAAATCCGGTTTTTTGTTTACCTTTGCCTTAAGAAGGATGTGCAAAAAAAGTTCAAGCTCAGTTTGTCCTCAAAGTACACCCAACCCTTTGGGTTCAACCCACCTGGGAAGCAGCTGAGCAGGGAAATCCTTCTGCAAAAGGCTGCTGCCCCTGCCAGAACAGCACTGCAGAGCAGCAGCCAAGGACCATGGACCCCAGATCCATCCTTAAAAGGCTTAATAAAGTGCCTGCTACAATAACAAGTTAAATGTAAAGGGGACATTTCTGCTGCGAGGCCTTCGCTGGGTTGCAGAAAAACTGGAATGAGCTTAGTGGGGGAAAAATAAGATTAGCCATTTTTTCATAGCTAGAAGATGGTTTCACGGCTAAAGCACTTCACTAATCTTATTTTCTAATTCCACCACATCTTTTATTAACTTATTTTTCATCTTGTAGCCCCCACACAACCATAACATTTAAATAATGATACACTGGTATCTGTACCATCTTAGTCTATGCCTAGTCAGATCTAGTTATTGAGCAGTATTTTAACAGCCACGGTAATTTTAAGGAACAATTTAGATCTCAGCTACGTTAAGAGAAAGAAAACACATCAGTGCCAAATTAGGCTCTGATGAGGCTCTTGATCACTTTCCTTTCTCCTGACAAAAACAGAAGGTGCTAGTAATGCTGAGAAGGTCTGTGTCCCTGATGAACAGATGTTAATAACAAAGAGCATCTTCCCCATGTTAAATAGCCAAAAGAAGAGATATTGCAGCCATTGATAATGATACCCATATATCATGCATGCTAAATCATGACTAAATAATTAAAATCTGTGCATGATACTTGTTTCAGGCAAGTAAAGCAGATCACAGTTTTAGTGGTCAGAGGAAATGAAATGCAGCTTTGCAGAAGTGATTGTCACTGGGCACACAGAGCATTATAAAATGTGCAAAGAAAATTAAACCAGGAAAAAGGCAATTGACTGCAAGCAGCTTATTCAGGACTGAGGGCTGGCGATTCAGTGGTGGTTTGCCTTCTGGTTATTTTGATGAATTGTTTGAATATGCATTAACATGTGGAGAGAGTGAGAGGAGGGAGGTGATGAGCAGAAAGTTCTCCCAGGTTGAGGTTGGTGGCTGGGTGCTGCTCCCTCTTGCTGGTGGCAGGGCCTCCTCTTGTCCCTGCACAGGCTCTCCACCCTTTTTGGCCACAAGAAGTCATGGATGGATAGACTGATGATATTTCCTGCAGTGGGGGAAATAGCTGAGTAGAGGTGACTCTAGCCCATTGACAAATGCTCCATGGTGTATTCTCCATGATTTCCACTTTACCAGCCCTGCTTGCATTGGCAGGAGCACTGGAATGGTGGCATTGCCCCAAATTCACCCAAGAACACATCACCCAGCTCCCACACTCCCTTTCTGTGCCGTGCCTGTGGCCTGCAGGGGCTCTCCCCAGCAGAAATCTCCCCCTGCACACATCTGTGTGCAGAACTGGGGGGAAGGCTGCATTTCCTGAGGCCTGCCCATGTGCTGTGGCCAGCTGAACTCGTGGAGACCCATGCAGAGAGCAGCTTATCTCACGTCTCATAAAATGAGGGCTACAAAGCCAGTGCAGCTTTGTTAGCTGCCACGCAGACCTTTCCTTCAAAGCACAAAGAAAAAAACCAAAACAACCTATTACTCAAAACATAAAAGAAGAATTGGTTGAAATTAAATTTTTCCTCCGACCCATTTATAGAATCAGATTAAGTGACTTTTGAGGAATAAGAGAAAGTATCTGCTTCATGAAAGGTATATTTACTTGGAGTAATAAAATGGAAGTTAAAGTGTAGCTTTTTGCACAAATTAATTTAAAACAGATTTCACTTGATACATTTGCATAAGCACATACACAAAATTTTAAGAACTATAGCAATAGGAATACTTTAGAGAATGAATTAGCAACTTAGCTAACAATAACTAGAAATAATTAGCAACTTAGCTAACAATAAATGGATAGTCCCAAGAAGGACCATGGACTCACCCACGCTGCTTTTCTAAGACTGGTGCTCTTTGACAATCCAAATCTGGAGGTGGGGGGGAACCAAGCACATTTGTATGTCATGATGTCATGATATCATGAAAATCTATCCGTTTTCTACCAGTTATAAATTTTATGAGCAACTACATTACGCAAAACTTTATTTTCAAATTTAAAAGTGTAGAGAAGTGTTTTCCTCATTTTCCAATGAACTGCTAATATAGCAATACTGAGAAGAGTTAAGCTGTCTTTTCCAGGTGCTGTTGTGGTGTCCTGTTATTAATTACAGAATAAACACAATGATACAAACAACTTACTTCCCACTATCCTAATTTTCATATTGTATTTTTCTATTATACCTGTTCTTTTAGCATTAAAGAACTCCAGTTGCAAATAACATATACATACTTGCTTTAATTTTGATATCTTTAAGCATGATATGCTTTTCTTTGCACATGCACCCCAAAGACTGTGCTGAATAATGTCAATGTATTTCGATTAATGAAGGAAAGTTTTAATTTTGCAATTGTTTTAATAAGTGTAGTATTTGTCTAAGGCATGGAAACGTAAGGCGTTTGTCAGTGTCTTTTGGGAATGTGCTCTTTATTCTGTTTCTTGCTCCATCTCCTATAATCTTGCGTGGTTTGGAGTGCTGCAGGTTAATGATGTAATTTAATCAAAGATTATTCTTTCTACGCAGTCATGGTAATAGTCAAAGATTATGGCAATGGAGTTGTTATAAGGACTTGAAATAATGGCAAGAGATCAACATCACATCTTCAAAAGTGCTCCTACGTGTTCTGACTCTGAAAGTGGAGATCTACTGTTTGCATCTTTGTGAGAATCCAAAAATGTTTTTTAAAAATTTGAATTGAAATACACCTGTGGCACGTCAGGCCACATCCTCTGTGTGAGGAGATACGAATGGGACATGGTTTAGGTCTCTTTTATGTCTCTGGAACTGCATCCTTTGTCTTGGAGAGCAATCCTAACCAAGTGACAGTACATGAGGAGTCTTCCAGCTAAAATGAAACAACAGAAATAACAGAGACTCTTCTTAGTCTTTGTTGTTTTGGTTTTTTTTCTCTTTTATTCTAAACTTATATTTTCCTTCATCCTGGTAGGTCTTCCTTTTTCTTTTAACAGCCACTAATTATTGTAAGTTTTAGTTAGCAGTACAAGGTGGAGGCTTAGCTTTATATTCTGTCCAAGATCTGAAGTTATTTCCTTTAGATGTATCTATATAGTTTCCTCTGTAAAATAAACACTTGAAAAATGAAGTGTGTTAACTGTAGATTCCTTCTTAGAAGCCTGAAGGATGACTGTTGTTTTGGACTGACAGTTGAAGGTGAATCTGGAAAACACAGAGGATAAAAGTAAACCAAAATCCATATATTTCAGATTATAGTTTCAAGCAGTTATCTTTCTATTCTAGAGGTTGTTGTATGTGAGTTAAAAGGGGAAAAAATGCACAAAAAAACCACTATAACACATTTGAGCATCATGAAGCAATTCTTTAAGGTACAATAACAACTGTGAAATCTCCAAACACAGTAAGTAAAATGGAGAAAAGTGTATTTTAACAACCAGGATAATGCTCTTAGTTGTAGCAAAAGAAACCATTTAAACCAACGTGACAAGGTACAGGCAAAAATTAATATTATACGCTAATGTTCTTTTTAGTGAGTAGCTTAGGTTGATTTATTCATTTAGGTAATTATGTAACACAGTATTAGTAATTCAGAGTAAAATTGAATTAGCAAACACAGAATAAATTGAAACTGTAGTCATATTTCTTTCTCACTGTGTAAGGAACAGAGATGTATTGATGTAAGTTGTAAGTGTACAGCATAAGTTAAATTCCCTAGACTGCAATTTGATCAAAAAGCATTAGACATTTACTTAGGCTATAATAGGTCCTTGCCATTGGATGGCAGTAAAATTCTACATCAATCACTAGAAGCAAAGTGAACCTAGGAAAACAATGGGATTTTTCCTTTTTTATTTAAGAGCAGAAAGCTTGAGGGGGGATGGTGTTGCCTTAAATGCTGTGATAAGCACTAATATTAAAATATGTTTCCTTTTCCTGTGTTAGGAGCGTTTTAGATATAGTAAACTCAGTTTTCTATTATGTGGAAAATCATTTATTTCTTCTTGAAAAGAAAAGCAAATCTGAGCATATTGAAAAGACAATGCAAATTTATTCTGCTTATTGCTACCAATCTATCAGAGGTTTATAAATATATATATAGTGCACTTTTTTACTCCACGAGATTTGTTATATTTCGCACACTATGGAAATTATTTTATAAATAATCAGCCTTCTGTGGTAGCCTTGTAGAAGATAAATTCTTTTCTTTTGCATCCATTATTACTGCAAATACTATGACCGAAAGAGTTCCCTTTTTTATAAGGAAAACATCCATCCTTTCTGTGTGCACATGATCACAGTACATGTGATGGAAACACCCTCTGTACAGACAGAGGCTTTTTGTACAGCAGTTTCACATCGCAGGCCATGTTTCACCACCTTTGTTCAGACCCATACCAGGATCAACAACCATTCAGGTTTCTGGAAATCTGGTCTACGAAGCAATTAAGTTTCTACAAGGTGATCAGCACTGGAGATTCACAAGTCATTAAAACAAAAGACTCAGTTTAGCTCTGTGCCTTGTCCTTGACTGGTAATGTCAAGATTTAGACCAGCAATAAGTACTTTTTTTTTTTTAATTGATACTATAACCAACAAAGAATAAGGTGCAACTACCATCTTCTTAAAATACTGTTTATGTAAACTGCACATTAAGTAATGAGAAAAAAAATTATTATCGGACAAATTATCCTGCAGCATTCATTTTCCACTTCCTATTTTGGGAAGCTCCACAAGCAAATTAGTTTCACTTTTAAATGTGCAAGTCCTGATCAACAAAAATCAATAGCAATTTTATGAATACAATTACTATCACAGTAATTACACTAGTTTTTGATTGGACCCCTTTTATACCAAAAATAGATTTTATGTGTTTAGCAAACATAGGGAATTATATTTTTACAGAACTGAACTAAATAGAGCAAGAAATGTGTTCAGCATATGGTCTCACAGGAAAAAATACAAATTCTTATGTCTTCATTTAATTTTTTTTTAAATTGTTATAAATTTAGTAGCTTGAATTACAGTCTAAATAGCAATAAAATAAGTCAACTGTTTTTCACAATGTAGTCAGGGTGGTCTGAAGAAAGCTAAAGGCTATTAATCAGGATTTCCTGGGATCAAACCACAGACTCCCCAGCAATTTATTAACTCACTTTATATTTAGAGTCTGTTAAAACTTTATAGCTTTTCAAAGATCATATTAGGCATTAAAATTTGGAAATCATTTAACAAAAACTGTTACGGAAAAAAAAAAGAGAGAAAATAGCTTATCACAAGCTCATTCTTAGGAAAGAATGTGTAAAATATACTCAATGGAACCATACTAATCTGGGGTTTATGACAGTGACTGTGAAGTGAAGCGGTGCCATAAACCTGGTGATACAGTCTTAGTTTCACTCACAAGGACTTATAATTACAATGCTCCTGAACTGAACTAAGAAATCCCCCACAGAAATATTTTTCCCCCATGTTAGGGCCATGATCCTACAACTATACTATCAACTTTGGGGGTTTGAGCAGCACCAGCTAAGTCAGCTGAATTACTCATGTATTTAAGATAATCATATACTGGCATGATCAAAAGTGTAAGATTTTGTTGTTGAAATCCCGTGAGACTTAGGGCTTGGGACTAAATCTTCTGAGGTCCAGACACTATAAATTCACTTATATTTAGTGAGCCTGAACAGCTATGTTCATATTCTTCTCACATTTGTATTTAGCCCAAGAAGTGGCATTAAGACTCATAGCAGAATTTCTTGAGGTGTTCAGAGTTCTTAATGTATCAGAATTTGTGATTTTTGGCATCTCCCTGTGGGATTTGGTGCAATATAGGATCAGACTGCAGCTGAAATAAAATTTACAGTGCTGTGATATGTAAAATAAATCTGTCAAAAGATCATGTTCTTCTAGAGTCGTGTATTAAGCCTACAATTCCTTATTAGGAAGAAACTAAACAAATCACTGCACTCTAACCACTCTTGATGATACAAATGCAGCCCATGTAATATCTAAAAGCCTTTCTACTGCCACACAGGCACTGCTGCCCACAATCTGACCTTACTTTACTCATACACCAAACTAATTCTACTTTTCTTTTTAGCTCCTAACTTGCTATCATGTAAAAAAACCCTATGGGGTTAGTGTGAACATTCCAGGAAGATTTACCCCAACCTTTGAAAGTGTGCTTTAGGTTTTGAAATAGGAAATTACTCAATTTGTGCTTTTATAAACTTTTAAAAATATTGGGATCACCAGATATGTACAAGTGTATTTTTAAAAAAATAATTAGCACAAATTAAGAAAAAGCAAGTTCTAAGGTCATTTTTTGTACACAGTGAGCAACTGCACATAATTGTGCTGAACTTGAGAACTGTACTCACTTTTTGGTGAAAAAGCTATACCATATATACTTCAATTTCAGAAATATAAGCATCTTTATTAAAAATAAAGGCTGAAGTAACTCAAGAAACACTAAGATTAGACTCAGGTCAGACAGCAACAGGCTTAAACTGGCTGTTGTTAATGACCAGGTGTGACAGCCTGTTGGTTAGTTGTTATTCTGTTTTACAAGTGTAAGAACTTGGGGTAACATCCAGATATTCAAACCACTCCGTGTGTTCTGTGGACAGGAGTTGTGGGGAAGAAAAAAGGTGTTGGGAGAGCAGGAGAAAAGCAATAGTAAGACATCCTGTAAAGCAAATGAAAGTTTCAGAGTCAGATGAGCTGTGGACATCTGACTAATAAAAGGTGGGCAGAATGGGGCTGGGGAAAGTGGGCAGAGAATAAAGCAGTGAGGCAGGAAGTTGGAGAGTCAATAAGGTGGACGGAGCAGAGTGTTGAAATGTCAATGAGTCATCGCAGTGGGGAGGCAGCTGGATTGCAGGTTCTGAGCTCAGGGAACTATGGCAACACCAGCAGAAAAGTTTTCTGAATGCCAGAATTTAGTGCCATCATCAGAGGGCAGGGCTGGTGTTAGGTAGGTGCTGAGTGCTTCTGTTAGCACTCCAGCTTCTCCCTGGTGCTGGCAGACCTTCCTTCCAGACAAAGGGGGATAATAATCAGAATTTTTACAAAAATTGCTTTCAAAAATTGCTTTCCTACCATAAAAAACAGCCTATTTGCTACCCCAAATCCTTCTTATTCTAAATAATTTCAAATTAAATTATGGCCTAACATAACTGTACTAACAGCAAACTTCAACTAAGGACATTAGATATAAAGGAAGGACTTCAGTTATGCTTCTCAAGACTTAGGTCTTTAAAAAGGTAACAAATTTACTATGTAATGCCTATTTTCCTATGAAAATCTCAGCCCAAGACCCATAGCTGGACCCAGCAGACACTTCTTCACTTTTCATGGAGACCCAGTTCTAGAGAACTGGAACGACACTTCATGATTTACTAAGTTGCTATATTGATTGGTAACATACCACTTTTATTCCCTGAAGAGTAACCTGTAATGTCAGCAGCTCAAATTTCAGGCACATCAAGATAGAAAGATCTTGTAGGTGACTAACACCTGAAGAGGGAATTGAGTAAGAAATGACCAGCTGAAAAAGTCTATTTCTTGCTCCTGATTTTTCCTTATGTGGGAGTCTGTCATTAATACATTTCTAATGCCCAGAACTGGTCTTAGTCTTACAGATCTCTGTTGTCTATATAAGATGCAAATTGGGAATGCACAGAAATGTCCAGAAAGAGAAGGACTGAAGTGCTGACCTAACTCTGTGACACTGCAGTCAGCTGCTCTTCCTGCATAACGGTCAGACTGAAGCAGTTTGCAAATTTTTGCACAAATTGAAATCATTGCCTAGTCTCTTTTATACCTTCTCATACCCTAAACATTCCCCTGAGGGAATCAAGAGGCTGAAACTTTAATCTTATATTATTAAGTTGGGTTGTACAGCTGATGTGGCTTGATAAATGTTAATTATTAGTATCTCATTTTATCAGTTGCAGCATCTGTGCACACAGAAGACTTCTAAAACACAGACAATTTTTGTTGACTTTCAGAGAGGAAGTATGAAGGATCTGTACTTCCAAACGGGTCGCTCCGTGCTCATACAGGATGTACATTCCTTCAGTCAAGTAACAGGCACAAAATTATGCCAAGAAGTCATTAGCTGTAGAACCAGGGGCTAAAAATAGGTTTTGAAGACAATCAAGTAATTTATAAACTATGATACTTTTACTTGAAATACAACTAATTACAAAATAGTAAAAATACTTGTCAAGAATCCAGTAGCTCAAAAATCAACAACTCTGCCCAGAAACTGCAAAATGCAAATTGTCTACAAGAGCTCTCACTAGAAGCATTTCTCCCAGCTGTTAACCAGAATCAGCCCCAGGTTGTCTCCAAAGGATGGCTCCAGAGGAGCGGGTCTGGTGGGGAGGGCACACAGCTCAGCTCTTTGCCCTGCCAGGTCGCCCTCCGGCTCCGTGTGCCCCAAACCACCAGGTGTGTGACTGCAGATACCTGCAGCCACCACGCAGCCCTCTTGCTGGGGATTAAGCTCGTCTATCAGACCTCTGCTTGCCAATGGATGTTTTAGTTTCCTGAGCACAGACTTTCAGACATAGACAAGCCCCAAGTTAATTTCAAGTCATGATTAGTTTTTGACAACATTTAAGATCTCTGAATTGGTATTTATTTTGAGGCTCTTGATATGCAAATCACTTATGCTAAATTCTGCAGCTTTGACTCAGTTTAGATTATCAGCGTTTACCTGCAAACATTTGAATAAACACAAGTGAGACCATCCTTTTACAACCCTTTTAAGATCAAAGAGTCAGTATTCTGCCTTTGAGGCTTGTCAGTTTAAAACCTGCACTGACAATTAAGGGATTCCTCCCCCTCCTCTCTGCTGTCTTCCTCCCTCCCAAAACCAGGAATGAAAAGATTCCACCCTACAAGAAATGTCCAGCTTTTTATGAGAACTGCTCGTTAATGAGTAAACATGCACTGTTCTGCAATATTGTTTCACTGCTCTTCTGCTGAATGGGCTCCATCCTGCATGGCTAAAACCTCAGGATAAAAAAAGGGCTCTGGTGAGATCTAAGCTTCTATTAGGAATTCGATTTATTTTGTGCTATTTCACTAGGAATACCCTAAGATTTTTTCCATAGGTAATGTCAGAATGCCATAGGAAAAACACAGTGAATAAGTATTAATATGCTTACTGCTGATATCCCTCAATCAATAAAGTGGAATTTTGTGCTTCTTAGCTAGGTAGAATAGAGCATTGTATTTTTCATAGGCATACGAAACATTTGAAAGTCTGTGGAATAATATTTTTTAAAAATATTCCACTTGTTGAAACACATTTTTATTACTCAACAGTGGCATTTCTGAGCTAACATCACTGTCCTCTCCAGGCTGTAGAGACTGTAAAGAGGACAAGAGTAGCCTTCTGCTCTGTAGGAGAAACTATCTTTTTGGTTGTTTTCAGAAGCAAGATTACACTCAGCATTGGTTTTGAAGAATTTATGTTTCATATTTAAAAAAAAAATAGTCTTGGTATCTGAAAATATTCCAAGGCAGAATAGGGTTATTGCTGTTCCATGGTCTGACAGCGTCTTGACTGACAGGAATCTTCAGCCACATTTAGCAATTAGAATAGCTGCAGAACACTTCAGAGTATTCAGTCTGTCCCACAAAAACTGCGATGCTGTATTTCTCTTCAAAAAGTAGCCACCTCCACATGAGGGATGGGTGGAGCTATAAATGCTCCAGGTCCTGAGGCTGTGCTTCAGGAGCAGCAGCCTGTGGCCACCTGCACCACCAACCTCCTCTCATCCTGAAAGGGTACCTCTGAAGGATCAGGACCATACAATGATATATTTTTGCAACCACAAAGACAGAAAATAGCATTTTCTGTGTTATTTCTCGATAGGTGGGGTTAAGCATAAAAACAGGCCATCCTCTAGCTGACCTAAAGCAAAAACTGTAAGTTTGCATGTAGAGAGGGATATTAGAAGTATAAAAATGAGAAATAAGATGTATGAATGAATACAACTTGAACTCATAATGGGTTCTGATCCACACTATGTTTGAGTTAAGGTTCATTGCTTTGCACATTCTATCACAGAAGTTTTTGTAATTTTTTTCCAGTGTTCTGAGAATAGACGAAGCCAAACATCTGTTGATAACGCATAAATGCATTTATATATCTATGTTTTCTGACCATTTTTTATGAGAACATCCGTATTTTGACTAGTCATCATTATTTCCGGTACAGACACAAAATAATTTTCATTAGAGGATATGTTCTATAGTGGTTAGTCAAAAGTCAGACAATAGTTAATGTCTTTGTTGTAATGGACAGCTAAGAATAAAAATGTGATAATTCATTTGGGAAAACCAGTACATAAGTAGTTGCAAACGAAATTAAAATTGAAAAAAAGAAAACATAGAAAGTATATCTCCTGAATAAACATAGTTTGTTGTCATCTGTCAGCTTTTCTTCCCCCCTTGCAGTAAGGTCTTTACTCAGACTCTTTAGTGTGCTCAGTAGTACTCAGTGTGCTACTTCTATGACTGTATTGGATTTCTTAAATATTGTGAGCTCTGGTATTGGGTTATACCAGCAACTGAAGTGTCATGAAGTAAATTAAAGCCCATGTTTAATGAATACCACCTTAGTTGCCAAAAAGTACCTTGATATTTTCAGACCTCTGTGGCGTTGAAAGTTTGCAAATAAAATAGTTCTGACTGTCTTTGAAAGAGAAGTTACATGGTCCAGTTTCTTCCAGAGTTTGTGTTAGAGGAACTAGAAACTAAAAAGCAAGTTTCCTCCTGCAAAGTAAACATTTGCTGAAGTATGAGAAAAACTTGCAATTGCATAAGTGGGATGTTATCAAAATATCACAAAATATGTGAAATAGAGAGATATTGAATATTATCAAAACACATCAAAATATTCCACCTGCCATCAAGAGTTCAAAACAACCTCTATGTAAAAGATAACTGCATTTATTATGGGTGTCATTCTGTAGACTGAAAAAGACTGTGTGAAATGGATTGACATTCTTATAAGAAAATAAAAACAAACCAGAGAGAGGCAAAAATTCATGTCTTAGAAATAAAGCAGAAAGTTGTATAATTCTCGAGCACCCATTGCAACCCTTGCCCAGAATGGCAGTGATAAACCCCTTCAGAGGGAATAATAGGAGTTGGCTCTTGGAAAGGATTTATAACTCCTGTATTTCCCTGTTGCATAATGTTCATTAGGACTTAACACATTTTCTAGAGAAGGCAGCTCAACCATTTCTCTTCATTTTGGCTAAGGAAATAAGGGGTAGCTCAAGTGAATACAAGAACTACTTTTCATGGGATTCTTCCATTTTTTGTTTTAATAGAATTGCCAAATAAATCAGGTGTTTCATGCCATCACATGGTGAAGAGGACAAGATCCTAGTGTGAAGTAACATGAGCAGAAAGCAGAAGAAAAAAAGCCAATAGCAAAGGTTAGGAAAAAAAGAAGTCACAGTAAGGCTTGCAGTTACCATGAGGCCTCTTTATTCATGCCTTAACACAGTTATTTATATATGTATTTATTCAGGCATGAGACACAGTAAGTTATCCCAAGGACAAAGCTGAGGAAATGTGAAATTTGATCTGAAGCAGATTGGTATGAAAGAAAGGAAAACTGAAGACAAGATGCTCACACAAGAGAAATGACAGAGTGTGGGGAGGAGAAAGTGGAAGATCAGAGGGTTGAGGATAATCAGCCTAGTGACAAGGGACAGAGGAATGAGGTGTTTGCTGCTGCTGAGAGAGTTTAGTCACAGTCTGGAAAAGTTCTCTGAGAAGGCAGGGTGTAGGCTCAGGAAATCAAAAATTCCTGAATGGTTGGTAAAACACTGATACTGAAGTTTTGTGGAAACCTGAGGTTTGGAAAGATCAAGAAAGGCATGTGGGGATTTTTCTTGGAAGACCTTCTGGGGAGATGGAGAAGGAAAAGGTAACATATTCTTTCAGGATGAAGCTGCGGAGGTCTCAAACCTCACAGCAGCCAGAAGGAGTCATATTCTAATCATTCCATACACCCACTGCATCTGCAGCCCCATACAGGGTATCTACAGAGTTCTTGGAAATGGTCAAGAGAAACAATGTTTTGTAAGCCATAGCCTTTTCTTTGTTGGGCAGACCTCGAAATGATGCTGCCTTTGAAAGATATAAATGGGACAGAATGGGATCAAAGTCATTCCGACATGTGCATTCCATCGTAACTTTTTGTCACAGCAAAATAAAATTATTTTAAATATATTTTTATACATGTATATAATAAAATATTCTATTTTATAGCAAAATAAAATAGCTACTTCGAAAATTAAATTATTACAGGAATTCATAAAATTATGCAGAAATTAATTCACAGAATAATCTTCACAGCAAGAAATCCAAAATTTTATTTATAGAACTGGTATCTGACAACACCACTGTCTTTAACCACAATTATTTTATGAAGTAAATCCCAGCATTTCTTAACGTGAAGAAGGAGTTTAATATTAATCATTTTTAGACATCTCGGGCTAATCACAGAAGTCTTTGGTATAGAACCACAGAAGTGAGAGAGCTGCTCCAGCTGATTGACTGCACGAGCAGCCCAGTAAAATGGTTCAGAACTCCACTGGTTAAATCAGCTGCATAAACCCATGGGGAAGTCCTCTGGCGAGCCCTCGACTCAGTCACGTTCATGCCTCCTTTGCTAGGTTGGGGGCAGTGGGTGACACCCTGCAGCTAGCTCCTCGGGTGGCACCTGCCTTCCCGCAGGGACACCCAGCTGAGCCGGGCAGCGCCAGGGCCAGAGCCTGCGGGGCCAGGGCCTGCGGGGACAGGAGCAGGCACCATCCATCCATCCCATCCCAGGGCCAGGGCCTGCGGGGCCAGAGCCTGCGGGGCCAGAGCCTGCGGGTCAGAGCCTGCGGGGCCAGAACCTGCGGGGCCAGAGCCTGCGGGGACAGAACCTGCGGGGACAGGAGCAGGCACCATCCATCCATCCCACCCCAGAGCCTGCGGGGCCAGAGCCTGCGGGGCCAGAGCCTGCGGG
>VZTG01010154.1:1139714-1269714 GCA_013397845.1 Melanocharis versteri
ATCCATCCATCCCATCCCAGCGCCTGCGGGGACAGAGCCTGCGGGGACAGGAGCAGGCACCGTCCATCCATCCCACTCCAGGGCCTGCGGGGACAGGCGCAGGCACCATCCATCCATCCACCCCAGGGCCAGGGCTGGCAGGGACACCGCCTGCAGGGACAGGGACAGGCACAGGCACTATCCATCCATCCCACCCCAGGGCCAGGGCTGGCAGGGACACGAGGCTCTCTGCAGGCAGCACCACCAGCCACAGCACCTCCATGGCTCTGCCAAACTGGGAAAAAACCCAGCAGGGAATCCAGGACAAAAGGGGTGCCACATACCAAATACTGCCGAAAATCTGTTGGAATCTCTACTCTGCTAACTTTTTCGCTGGTTCTACTGACAAACGATTGAGGAAAAAGTAATGAACTTACTGCTTCAATAAGATTTTCTCTTTTTTGTAACACTGTAACAATACATATTCAAAAATATAAAAATCATAATATTAGTACTGCCTTAGCATCCAAAATATTCTTGCACTGCCCAGAAATCCCTTTTAGAGCATTCAGAGGAGAAAAATTAAGTAGATATGAATGTGGATTGCATTAAGATATGCTTTTGAACACAAAAGACTTAATTAATAGGGCTGTGACATAGAAAAATACAGAGCTTGTTCTTGTTTGTGTTATCCCACTTGGAAAGCTGTTGGGAAAATTTTGCCATTATCCTGAAGGGAATACAAATGTGTCTGTTTTAATGTTTATAACTATGTCTGCCATATGAAACAAAGATGTCTATATAGTAGCAAAGTGAGTTCCAAACAGAAAAGACAAACTTCTACTGGGAGCTGACGTTAAAAAATCATGGATAGAAATATTTCCATGAAGCTTGGCAGGAATATCTACACTGTGGATGAACAACTGTTTTAACAAATGTTCAATAGAAGTATCCAGAATCCAAGGAGGAAATAGCATAACTACTGATGTCTGATTCCATTAGGATCAGAACCAATGCACTGCTAAATTATCACAGGATATTTTATGAACTGTTATTGATGATTTAGTGGCAGGCTAGGTTATGTAGCTTACAAGCTGTCACCTTTAAGGTGAGGCCAAAAGCGAGCCCAAGGATATATTCTAAAAGAAAATGTAACAATTATTATAGCATGTGTGTCAGCAAAGTTCATATGATTCATTGTCCTTCTGGTAATAGGAAAGCTGTCAGTGGGTGCTCTTGGGCATGGTTCAGCTAACTATATAAAGAATGTTCTCTTAAACATTCACCTACGGCTTGGGATTCAGAGGTTGCTTGTCTGATTAAATGGAAAGGAGGTAATTTAAAAGCATCTTCCTTTCCAAATATGTTACTGTCAATTGGCTTTGGTTCAGAGGTTTCCAATCTGAAGTACATGAGGCAGCTGCAGAAGAACTCTATTAATATTCCTGCATAAAATGCTTTCTTAGCCCAGGTCAGCTCCCCTATGCACTTTTGATGTATTAGAACTTTAATGTTCAACCGAATTGACAAGTGATGGGTTTTACAATCAATGTGCACAAAGGACATGCCATTCCCAAGCAAGCTCAAGATTTATTAAATATAATGATAAAGAGGAGCATATCAGGTGGAGGCTACTCTGCAGTGTTTTGTTCCTCTGTAGTTCATATATTGTGCAAGTTACACCTGTGATATCATCTGGTTTAAAACTGGGCTGCAGCTCAGCTCTGTTTCAGTATTAAGTAAATGAAAGCTTTGAATCGTTAAAATGCAGAGTGTCAACCTGAGTGCGTACGAGAGGGAAAAAATAAATCTGTGGCATATTTTCCTTAATGTTTTGCCACAGGTTGATTTCTGAACTCACAGCACAGATGTTTTAAATATGATACAACCTATTTGTTCTGATGTTCGATGCTAATTCTTTGGGAAATATGTACTAAATTAGGGGAGGTTATGTTTTCTTGTGATGAAGTAGCTCAGCTCCCACCAGTGTTTGCAGGAACTTTCTCACTACTTCGTGCTGGAGTTTTTTTCTTTAATGGGTAATGTTGGAATGAAGTGGCAGGGTCTTTCAGAGAAAGGCTAACTTACAGTAGTTTTTGTATAATGCTCTACAGATGTAGATGTTCCCCAGATGTGAACAGACTAGAAACTTAGTTTTGTCTCTGGGTATTCATTCACCATATAAATCTCCCAACACATTCTTATCTGCTATGTAAATAAGATGTGGAATTCCAATAGTGTCTCAGCCTTCTACAGCAGATGGTAGAGTGAGATTTACCACACCATTACATTTAATGGGATTGAATTCATTTGGATTTCTTGATGTTCACTCTGTCCTTCTCTGAGCAGCAGTGTTGCCAATGTTCCTGATTATATATGATTTGAGAGAGTGCTTAAAGAAGAAAAAACCCTTTATCTTAGAAATACGAGTATTTTCTGTCAAATTTTAAAGTGTGTATGTATTGCATTTCAGAGGATTTATAAGCCCAGTGAGAAAAGCATATTTAATGAATATTCAACAAAGAACTTGAAGTCATTACATTTGAAGATTTTTGTAAATATGAGCTATCCAGTTAACTGTTTTAGTACTAGCATCATTATATATTCATTTGGAAAGAAATGAGCTTTTTACCTCATCACATCAACGTAGACAGAGTGAAAACAACAAGAAAGAATCTGTGTTAAGAAAAAAAAGAATCTTTTAAGAACATATTTGAAATAGAAGTTTTTGATTTTCCTTTCAAACTAAAACTGGCTCACTGTATGCAATAATGATGCTAAATTAATAAATAATATTCAAAGTTCAAGTGCAAACTGACACTGCTAAAACATAATTAAAAATGACACAGTAAAACACTGTCAAATTCTTCTAGTGCATTTTCTTTTCAAGAAATGCTATTGCAAATGCCTTGATCTGCTTGTTCCACAAATTGCTGTGTACCCAAAATGCCATTTAAATGTATACAGATATCATATGTAGTAAGCCATTAGATGATGCTCTAATTTATTTTGTCTGCTTAGCAATCTATCACTTCTGTAATATCATACGTGGCCTAAAAATTTACTCAAACCAGTCTTATGAATTTTGTCATGCTATTGCTATCATTCCTCACAATAGTCATAGACCACCAAAGTGCTCTAACAGGACAGCTGAATGAGAAAAAATATTTCCTGTTATAATGAAACCTGAGGATTTCAGAGTTTTTCTATCTCGAAAGCACCCAGCTTTTCTAGTACATTGAAGTTATTTCTTATGCCAGGCTTCAGGCTCAAGAGATGTTTCATAAATTATTTTATGAATTGTAAACCAGTCATCTGATCAGCAATAACACACTCTGTACTACAGTGCCAAGCCAGGGTAGCAATAATGCTGAATCTACATGCATGAATGAAAAAGCTTTAATTAGCACAGTGAATGGAAAACATCTCACTTTTCTCAATAGCCTAAAGAGGCAATACCAGCTCTACAGCTGATCTGGTTTACACCCAGAATTCCTATTCCATTGGGCACTCCAATGGACTCCAATGACTTTTATTTGGACGATAGATGAAAAATGCAGTGTCAGACTTCTGAAACTATTGGACCACTGTGGAAAACTCTGAAATACTGATTTTTTGATCTAAATAGTACAGAATCATGGGACAAAGAGGTGTTTCCACCAAGTCACCAAGCTAAAAGTGAACAGAACTATAACCACACTAGGAGCTCTGGGCTGGAGTTCCCAGGAAGAGGCTGGAGGAGGCTAGAGGTTCCTTTGCCCAGCTCCCCTCATCCTGCACACTCACAGATAAAGCCAAAGTGCAAAATCCAAACTGTCCTGTTAAAAATGCTGGGTTTATGAGAGACAGAATTTCAATGGAGAAATATTCTGCTGGAGAGCTAAGCAAGCTGCAGTTTATGGCAGGCCACTCTTCCCCAGCATCACCACGCAGGTGAGCAGGGCTTCCCAACACGCAGGTTTTGCTGGCAGTCACGGGGAAGGCACAGCAAGAGATGTTCCAACTGTCACACAGGGATCACACATTTCTTGCTGACTCTGAACACTAACAAAATTTAATCATTAGGAAATAATTTGGGTTTACTGTGACTTTCCAAACAACAAAAAAAAAAATGCAGAATCTAAAAGAAAATTGTTGAAGAGGCAGTATAGCAGCCCTGATTCATCTCTGCCATAGTTTATAACTGGAGTAAAAGTAAGAGCTCTATAGATCTTTCACTTCAGTGGGACTTCACTGACAAACCTCTTCCCCCTTCAAAGACAGTACTCTCTGATACAGCAGCCCTACCTTCCACACAGTCTGTGAATTGCTTCTTCAGTCTCTTTCTTTGATGGCAATTAGATCAGACTGTCAGTAGATCTCATTTTCCTACTGCTCACCCATAGCTCCTGTTACTTCTACCAAGGCTATTAATGTTAGGCAATATATTAATGATGGATCTATATTGGTGTTAGGGAAATGAGCTACAGGAGGTTGCTGTAGGCCCTGAGGAGTTTTCCTACTTTCTTTGATTTATTAATGGTAAAGAGTGGCTTTCAGGCTGGCTCTGTTTGTGAGAAAAACAAACAAACTAACAAAAAGTCTTGTGGTTGGTTTCTCATGGTTTAAAAAATAAACAAAAAAAAAGCCCTGAAAATGCTCAAGCACCTCTTACCTGTTATGTTATTATTTCAAGTATTTATACAGGCAAGGTGAAAAAGTTAAAGGGAGAAGAAATTGCCATGCAAAACCCTCCAAATCATCCATACACTAATTCTGTCATTTGCATGTATATGAACTCCAAAGCCTTCTGAAGCATTTTTAGACAGAAAAGTCCCCAAAAAGAAAAACAAACTGTCCCAAATTAATTCAATTTTGCTTTAATGTTGAACTTCTGATGACTCAAACTGGTTTATACTGAGAGTCCCCATGACATGGACCAAGGAAGCATTGTTTCATTCTGATTAAGTACTCATTGTTTAAACATGTTTTTAGATCAGGTCATTTGAAAGCCTGTAAGAGTAGATCTTCTGTAAGATACTGATGGTGTTTTTGGACTACCAGAGGAGCTCCATTATTTAATGTGTCCTTTCCAGTCCTAGGAACATGAAAAGAATGGGAGAAAAAAGTTCATGATGTGTTCACATATCAAAGTATTTGGGTTCTGACTTTTATTAAGAGAGTAACAAATGCATCTGAGTCAAAAGTCTGCTCTGCTCTATTTTTTATATTTTTTTAAATATATGGTTTGGAATCTCCCAAGCAGGGGTGAGGCAATGACTGCAGCAGAGAATTAAAGAGTAAACTTAGGTAAAGAAGCAATAAATCAGAATTCCATTTCTGTCTAGTCACTGCATCATTTACCCACTTAGATGTATCAAATAGAGGAATGTATCCACTTTTTTTGTAAAGCAGTACAGGATATAATAATGAGCCAGTGCAGGACAAACATTACATGAAAAATACTGATACTCAGGTGAATTATGAAATAGTAAATGAAATTACTTTCTTTTACTTGCTTGGGGGTTGTTCCTAGAGAACTAAACAAAAAAAGAGATCTGTCTACACAGCCAGCAAAACCAGCCCAAAGAGCAGAAGGGAATTCACCAGTGAGATACACCAGATATAGCACAAGAGTTATTCTCCCTTCTCTGTGCACTTCCAGGATAAAATAAACGTATCCAGGCTTCCTGAAGTGGCTTGCTGCTTCCCCACCAGTGGTTATTCATACTAACCAAGTTACCTGTGTAACTTGGAGCTGTCTAGACATCTTTTTATTAAAAAAAATCCATCCCAAATGAAAATTTAATCTCCTCTTTCCATGTTCTCTTATTTCCTTTAAAGACTGGCATGCATTTTCATTGAAATTATTCTGAAAAAAAAAGAACACAGTCTTTAATTTAGCAGTTAATTAAAAGTGGGTATTGACTCTGTCTACTTTTAAGTTTCTTGTTTAGGTTATTCTAGAAATTTATAGGTTTTGGGTGTAATAAGATGATGCCATTGACTTAAGTCAGTTTTTTATGCACTGGGCATATCTTCAACAGGCATCACAGAACTGCTACCCCAGTCCAGCTTCACTATTACACAAGACTTGAAGACTCCCCACTTTGGACAGGAAAAACAACCAAAGTCTTCCACTAGAGTACTATGTTAGCGACTCCAGATGGGAAAACATTTTGAAATTATGGAGAGCTTGTTCCTACATCTTTGATCACACTGAGTAACTTCTTGCTCTACAGATGGTGCCACTGACATCAGCAGTTCCTGCTGTAGAGTCAGGTGCTGGACAATATGAAATTGAGACCTAAACCTGGCCTTAAATACAGTTCTGGCACCTGAAGAAGACTATTCTTTTATAACACAAAAGGAAACACATTTATTATTCCTTTTTTATTTGATAGTCACCATTTTTGTATTTATTTTAATGTTATCACTAAAGGGAAAATTTCAGCTACTTCTTCTATTACACATTTGTGATAGCAACTCTAAATTTCACATTGCTCATGCAGTTATGAACAAGATAAATTTGAGTCATGGACCGAACCTAGAAGCTTGTAAATCAAAAGGCACCACAGGTACTCTGTGTTCTTGTTAGCCAGTCCCTAGGATTTAGATAGGAAAAAAATTTTAAAACATGAAAATAGTATACTGTTAAAGTTGATTAGCTGGCTGTAGTCTCCTAGATACAGAAGATTTCCTCCTTTTGCACAGCAGGTGTATGCATGACTTATGCAGGAAAAGCTCAATTTTGTAAAGGTTAAATTTGATCAAATTGATTAAATACAGATCTTTCTTCCATTCTATCAGTATCACGTTTATGCTTACTGGTTAGAAACCTGTTTCCCAAAAGCCATAATCATCTCCTTACTTTACTGGGTCTGATTGTTAAGTATCTAAAATTTCAAATAAAGAAACAATCCTTTTACCTATAACTTGAAATCTTAAGTAACCCCCTGCAAAAATGTTCCTGTTCGCCTGTGACAAAGAAAATAAGTAAACATTTCTTCCAGCCCTCTGTGTTTGGCACTTTGGTGCTCAGGCCAGATGAAATGATTACTTCAAGTAAAAGTACTCTTATCAAATCAGAAGAACAAAGTTTCCAAAATCATCACACACTGAGAGAAATAAATTAAATTATTCCTTTTGGCCAAAACTGAAAACACAAGTCTGGATTTGGCAAAAGTTTAAAAATCGAGCTAAGAACTACGTATATGATTAGTAATGTTGATTTTGACAGAGAGTCTTATAAAGCTGGCAAATGTCTAAAAATCCTGCTAAGCACACATTCATGTGTGTTGCATAGGACTGGGGAAAAACTAGCCCTGTTTCTGGCAGAATGAATGCATTAAATTCTCATTTCAAGTATCTGGTAGTGGATGATGTTCAACACCTTGTGGAAATTACTCAGTCAAGGGACAAGAGTGCTCATTCACACCTGGGCTAGTGGTTGGTTATGGACAGGGTTTCAGCTCCTCACCATGAAAAACCTTTGCATCATCCAGGAATTATAATGGAATTTATTCAGGGTCATTAACTACGCAGAGACAGCTGTGAGCACTAGTAAGATTTACTTAGCATGAGGATATAAAAATTAACCAATCTCCTAGATTATAGATACAAATCTGTGCTCTGAATCTGCACAGATCAATGCTAAATGAATCATTAATATTCTGTATGAAGCAGATAAAAGAAGTTGATGAAAGCTGATCCTGCTACCTTGTCATTACACTCTCTATTACCACAAGTTCATCCAAAATTGCAAATCATTACAGCTTCTCCAGCATCTGCCACACTCCACTACTGTCCCTGGAGCACTCAGAGAGTCAAATATGTTTACTAAAGCATAAAACTACTAGCACCACTCATCCATGGTTACACAGACACATCTGAACATTACTTTAAAAGTGTCATAGACCTTATATTTATTGTTCTGAATAAACATTAGTCTCATGAGCAGAGAAGCACCGAGGGCCGGAGCCTGGTAATTACTCGCAGGATAGGTACACTGCCATTAGCGGCAATGAAAGCCGCTCTGTCTTTCCATGTCAGCGGATTTCGGCGCTAGGAAACACTTTCTTACATCAGACAGGAGAATTTAACTCCCTGCTTCTTCAGTCTTATGTACTTAGGCAATAAGACCATGATGTTGCTGGATGTTTGACTGGTTTTTGACACAAATTGCACCAGACACAGTACATGGATAATTAGCAGTGCACACAGGCTCTGTTTTTAATCCAAGCCTTTTAATACGTCTCAAAAACCAATACTTGGACTACCTGAAATATTTAATGATATTTTCATTTTTGCAAAAACTGTAACCTCTCCTGCAATGCTGATAAAATCTTGATTTTTTTTCAATGATATTTTGGGGGTTTAACCTGTTTTAATTGTTATTTTGATTTTAAAAGCTAACTATTTTAACAGTTTAAAAATAAATTTTACCTAATCAACCATTTTTATGAAAATTATGCACATTATTAAAGTCAATAAACAAAAACAATAGACACTAAAGTCTAGCAGTGCAATTTTCTGTGAATAAAGGTTCAACTGTGTATTTGATATCAATGCCCTATATACTTCAAGACAATATGAAATTGTTATTTATACTATCATATTTCTAATTAGAAGGGACAGAAATCTTTTCAAAGAGACTTTCATATAGTATAAGCTAAATATGGCACCAGCAGTAGCACAAGGTCAAGGAAATCAGAATCAAGTCTGACACTCAGATGTTTCTGTAAAATGCTATTTGAAGGACTGTGACCCAGGGAGAAGGACACACTTTCACCCAAACCACTAAAATGTGCCCGTGGTCTCTGTACTCACGAGACAGCGGAGGTGTTAGTTCTGTAACACAGATCCAACAACATTTTTACCCACAGCATTTATGACTACCAAAAATTGGAGCTATTTTTACTGCTATTCCAAATTTAAGTGTTGAACTCATTCCAGTCTTTCATTGATGTGTTACAGTAAATTGAGTGAGAGGAGAAGCAAAACTAGCAATACCAGAATTTTCCACTATTTTTCTGGCAGCCCCAGAACCAAAAGCCAATGTGTGTTTTGGCAGAGTAAAACTTTCAGGCTGACGGGAATTGGGATTATTCTGGTTTACATCAGCTACTGGCCTGACCCAGGGCCTTTGGCACTGTCCTGCGAGGGCTGGGTTTGCCAGGCTGAAGGGCTGGAGAGCAGCCCTCATCCCACTGCAGTGCTGCAAAGGGATGGGAAGTGGGGCTGGAGGCTCCACACGCTGCAGAAATCGAGGCAGTGTGCCATAAGGCTTTTTATAACTCGTCTCTCAGCCTCACAGAAGGCAATAGGCAGCCTTTCTTTCTTCAGTAAAAATCTGCCTTTATGCATTGCTCATATTCAGCTCCCAATCAGATGCTATGCAGATCAGTGCCCAAAATATCAATCCAGCCAAATGTTTGCCAGAGCTTTAGGGAAACCTTACGGTCTCAGAACTATTTGCATTCTGAGTTGAATGTGCTTTAATTTCTATCTACTAGCATCTGCTATTGTTTTCACAATCTTTTAGATGGGTTACTTGCATTATTAGCAAGTAACAACTGTGATTTGGCTTTTTTCCCCACTTTTCCCTCCCCAGGTAGGGAAAGGCAGCAGACTATGTATGGAACTCTGCTACAAATCGGTCCACCCTGTTCATTTGATTTCACATTTGTTTTTTTAGTTTGAGGTTTGCTTTCTAATGTCCACCCATGCCTCAGAACAATATAATCTAAGTGCCATAGAGGTAATACCTCTTAAATTATATTCCAGTTGTATTTGATCTCAGCCTGTGTTGACACCTTTCCTTCCCAGTCTGTGTTCACTCCTTAGTCACTCACTGCCTTTTCTCCCCAGCCCGCAAGCACATTATTCTGGAAAAGACCTTTCACTGATATGTCCTCCTTTTTCACTGGCATATCCTCCTTGCTCTACAACTTTTATTCCCCAAGCCTTTCATTAGCAGATGCCAATCTCTCCTATTTATCAACTGGCACCAGAGAAATTGCTGGATTTTCTCTTTTTCTTTCCAGACCTGTACTTCAGATCTTCCTGGGCAGACCAAGCTGGGAAAAGAGGTGATGGCAAAAGCAGTCATGGGGAATTGCATTCAGCTATGGAAGCAGCAGGCAACAGCTGTGGTCCTTGAACAACAAAAAGCTTAGCACATTCACCTTTTTAATTTATCTAATAAAAATGGATGATACTGGTGTGGGATGGATCCTAGCTGCTTTCGGCTGGTGTTTGGATGAGCAACAACTCAAAGATCCTCAGGAGTCCTCACTTAAGAGAGTGCTGATTCTCCCTCTGGTTTGCTTTCCAATACTTGGGAAGCACTAATGAGTGTTTTAAATCAAAGAGCATCTCAAATATTAATGATGTTTCAATGTGCCTCCTATTTAACGTAAAGCAGCACACAACGCTTTTCAGCTGATTCTATTTTTTTAAATAGATTTTGCTCTCTAACTGGCATTAGCAGGAGACCTCCGAGTGGCATTAACATATTAGGGGCGCTTAGTTCCCTGCCTGTCTGCATCCCAGCCACCCAAAGAGTAACAGCTATGGCTGAGCTTGTGGAAATTCCTTTCAGGAACAGATTCATATGCAAACACCTTTTACGCCCTTTGGTTTAGCACATCTTTGTATTTTATATTTTTATAGGGATTGGCTGTCAGAAGAGACATATCACATCACATTGTTTATATATAACACTATTACAAAGACTTCATGTTTAGCTGCAGTTCGCTAGGCCTGTTTTCCTTTTGGGGGGTAGTTTGTGCCAAAATGAGAGGAAATAGCATTTCCTCTGAGAGTAATGAGCAGCTGGTGCTTTTGCCCTGGTGTTTATGGGATGTAATAGGCACAGTGGCACATTTGGAACTGGCTGGAGAGAAAACTAAATGCTGCTTTCTTTTATCTTTATCACCCCCTCTCCCAAGAAGGCTTTTCAGTTTCTATGGTTTATACCAATTTTAGAAAATGTAATAAAAATAAAACCGCAACACTTTGCCACAACGTAGTCAGATATTACAATGTACTCTTCATAAAGATGGACTGTTTTTATCTACAGGAACCAGAAAAACTAAGACAATAAAATATTTTTAATACTTCTCCAAATAGCTCTTGGAAGAATTAAAGCAAAGGGTGTACATCTGGAAATCATATTTGGAGAAGAACCAGTGAAATTGCCAAAAACTGTACATCTGCTCTTCTGGCCATTGTCTGACCTTAACTTGCGTATTCATGGCTGACATTCTCAAACCAAGAAACTTTAAGCCAGTGTCAGGACAACAGCAGAAGAACTTTAAAAGTACCTATTTCTCCTACATTGCATTTACCAGTTCCTCAACCAGCGTAAATTGGTACAGCTCCATTAACTGTGATAGTGCTACGCAACTCTCTGAAAACAATACAAACCCATTGAAACAGAACCAGGATCTGCTCCTTTATTCCCAGCACTTCAGACTGACTGATTAGACCATTATGGATTGTGAATAGGGGTGGCAAACACTGTTCCACAGATAATGTCCTCTTCATCAGCCATACTAATTGGTATTTGTGGTGATCTCATAAACACTGCACAAACTAATGATCCGCACTTGATAGCATTTCAGTAGCCAAAAAGTATTTGTTTGTGTTGATATAATGCCATGAAACACATAATTATCTACCCTTCTGGTAACAGTGCTCTTTACGTAGATCACCATTAATCCAAAGAGTTATATCATTCTCAAGTAGTGATGTCACACTAGTGATTTTAGCAATGAGGTTAAGGGCAGGCAAGGAGCAGTACTCTTGCAAGAAGGTTACATAAGAGACTTCAGAAGGGTGCTACTTAGGTATTATTTGGGTGATAAGCCTAAAAACATGCTTATGGAACTATCTTTTTAAACAGTTCAAGGTCACATTAAGCTTTAAAACTCATTATTTACTCAGTATTGCCTAAACTTTGCCACCTAAATACAGATTTAGGCAGCTTATTTGGTTAACTTCAGTTTTTCTCAAATTACAACCTTCCACAAAAGCAAGTTAGAACTAGGATATGGGTCTAGGGCACTCAGATGTGAATTTAAAATCCTACTGTAAGAACCTAGTTTGAAAAAAACAAGTTTCAGCATTTCTCAGGGGGAATACATCATGCTCAGAACTGTGGTCATGGGAACCTCCAAATGGGTTACAGTTCCTCTGAATGTTCACAGCATCCATGAAACAAGAAAACTCTACACAAGCCAGAAGGTTCTTTACTTGGGTCGTATTAAACTCTGACAGGCATTAAACTTTGCTGCAGGCTGTGCTGCCAACCGAAGGTTCAGACTGGGGATACTGGATTCAAGACTTACAAAAAGTTTTGGGCACAGTCCAACCACAGCATTTCTAACATGCTTCTAAAATGAAAGAGATGATGTGAGGAGGTACCTTGGACAGCCATGGAACTTCAAACTGCTTAATCAGTGACACACAAGGGAAGAGCTCCTCGCTGTAGCTTGGATCCCTGTCAGCCTCACCACAGGCCAGCTCAGTTCCCTCACATGGCAGTACTGGTATTTTCCTCACATTTCCTTACCTCTCCCACACATTCCTCTTTTGGATAAAAGCCCTTGGGATAAACTACCTGACCATGAAATAGCACTGCCCTTTTTCCTTTCTTTTTCATGCTGCTCTGCCACCAAACTTCTTGTATTATCCAAAAGTTATTCTGACTTGCCTTGCCCTGCTGTCACCAATATCCTTCTTGGATATCTGCTTAACCTCCTACTCCTTTTACCTTGGCTCTTTCATTGNTCCCTCACATGGCAGTACTGGTATTTTCCTCACATTTCCTTACCTCTCCCACACATTCCTCTTTTGGATAAAAGCCCTTGGGATAAACTACCTGACCATGAAATAGCACTGCCCTTTTTCCTTTCTTTTTCATGCTGCTCTGCCACCAAACTTCTTGTATTATCCAAAAGTTATTCTGACTTGCCTTGCCCTGCTGTCACCAATATCCTTCTTGGATATCTGCTTAACCTCCTACTCCTTTTACCTTGGCTCCTTGAATGCAGGATGTGACAGTCTGCCTTCAAAAAGCTCTGCAGCTGAAGGGCTGTGGGAAAAACCTCCTTATTCAATGCATGAAGGATATACAGACCCATATTTACAGCCAGATACCTAAACTGTATTCTGATGGCATGGGAATATATTCTGCCCAGTTTGCTGAAAAGGGAATTTATCTTGCTTATCAGCATGAGACTGAGTACATTAGAACCTTTCTTTTCATTTTTTCTTTCCTTTGCACTTGAATGTTTTAAGTAAACTAAAATAAAATTCCAATTAAGCCTGGATCACCAAACCCAGTCATGAAAAACTCTGCGTACTGCAAAACTGGGTCCATTTTGAGATCATCTGCTATTTTACCATTCACTTTAGGAGCAATCTGGATTGTTCTTACTCTTTTAAAAGACTCTTACATGACTCCTCCGGGGAAAAAGGGGCTACAGGATTATTTGCATTTTTTTATCTGAGTTATGACCATCACACAAATTTCCAGAAGAGACCAGGTGTGCTCCAGCCTAATGTCTTCTACTTTACACTGTTCTAGGAGTAAAGCAGCTCCAGAGCTCTTCCTCCTTGCAACAAGAAATGTATCTTTGGAAAAGCATCCCAGAGAAAAATGCAACACATAAGGCTTCCAGTCCCCAGACTGCGTGGTTAAATAGCGTTTAGGAATCAAAACAGACAAGCAACTAGTACGAACATTTGTACAATCCCTCTGAGACTGCAGAGAGGTTTTCTAACATTAGCAACCTCCTTAGGAGAGTTTCTGCTTCATAAATGCTTTTCACACAGTTCTGCCCCTTCCCCTAAGCTCTTTCCATTTAGTGAGTCCTTGTTCTCTTGTTCAGAAGCTCTAAGACGGTCACAAGGTTTGCGTTTCCTGACACAGGACTAAGAGGCTGTGATAGCAGATTTAAAAGTGTTGGTAATTCATACTAAATATTATTCAGACGAGCTGATGGAAATTGTCAAATTCCCACTTCATATCATTAAAATCTACATCTTGTAGCATAATTAGTGGTTTGGGGTTTCTTGTTCCACCCCATCATTAGTCCATGTTTGACATAGCTTTAGTGGAATGAGATGGGAAAGTGGTTTATGAAGCTACTTTAAAAAGCTACTGAGCAAATTTTGCCACCAGTAACCTGTGCAAATTTTCTCTAGTCAGGAACAGATTACTAACATCTTACAGCAAAGACATAGAAATTCATCTCCTTGCTGGAGTGAGAATATGGCATACCTCACAACCTCTGCCACTTTGCTCCATTTAAGGTAGAATTTTTTTTATAGTAGTAAATCTGGAGCTTTATTTCACATATAATAAATCATCTTGACCTGCTGCCTCAACCACCCAGCAGGTGGTAGACCCAGCAGGTTCTCCTGGGAGAACTTAGCACATGCCTCAGTATTCTCATGAATACAGCACAGTCCATTTGAGCTCTGGGCCCAGGATTAAAATGTGCAGCCATATTTCAAACTCCACCTTTGGGCTGCCCTGGCCTGTGTGCCTGCCCTGCTGCAGTCCCCTCTCTGGTTCAGACCAGCTGCTGAGTCTTTCCCTGCCTACTTAGCAGAGATTCTCTTATGTCATTGAGAAAACTCATTTTCAGCCTGGTAAGGTGTTGATCCTGGCTGTCTTTTGTGTGTCTTCTTCGGTCAGTAAATGTTTTACACTTCTGGGTTTTGCTTATCCTGCTAGTGGAGTTTCCGTGCTCATGGAAAAATGTGGTCAAAGCAACCACCAGAGGAGGCTTACACAGCCACCACATTGCTGTGAGGTGCACATCAGATTTGTCCCAAAACGCTAGAGGCCATTTCAGCTACCTGGGACTACTGGAGTACAGGAGCATCTCACCAGCCTGGCCACAGCCTTGCTGAAACAGCTGAAGAGGAAGGTGCATAAGCTAAAGTTGTTCAAAAGTTGATCTTTTACTTGATGTGTGGTGAGACCTGTGAAAGATCTGCCGCTGTGATGTACCTGATAGAAGGCTACCCTGATAGAAGCTGTGTTTGTTATACCCAGAGTTCTCCAAATGGCTGGCAGTGAGTTGGCTGCAGCCCCACAGCACAGGTCTCTGCCCTCAGCGACACTTGGGTTACAATCTGTACTGGTTGCACATATGGTTTTGCATATAACAACAAGCCAAGCCCCAGTAACTCCCAAGAAGACTCCCAAAAGGCACATGCTTATCAGCTCATTCCTGTTTCATTTCTACTCTTTTTAAAACCAAAAATAACCTTTCCCCTGATTCACCAGCCATAAACCCACTGGAATGTTCTACAGTGAGTCAATCAGTTTGTCATGCCAAGATCAGTAAGAAGTGATATTTTATAATTGCACATAAAAGGACTGGAATGATCTTTTGCATCTTTATTTACTTCTATTAGAAAATGTCTTGGCACACTTAGCCATTAACATTTTCTGCTTTCTCAAGGAAAAGATAATTTATCCTCTTAAGGATATTAGACTCCTGTGTATTGTTTTTCCCCATTTGGTATCCTTGATTCCCCCTTCTGAACACTTGAGTGCTTGCAATCAGCACACAATGACACTTACTAATAACAACCGAACTACAACACCCCACCATAATGTTGTTCTGATACCATATATATAACACCATACAACACCAGCAATGTGGAGCAGCTTCACTGTGCAGAGATTCAAGCCTCTCCATACCTACATCTGTTTTCTTTTCCCTCTGGTACATCTGCTGTGGAGCGTGACCCCTGCTGAGCACAATGAGACCCAAAATCATGTCTTTTGCTGTAGTTCTTTGCCCCAGTTCAAATGCTGGTGCTTGGCTTTAATTTCTCAGAAAGTGACAGATGCTGGATCAACACAACAGTGTGCAGAAAGCTGTGTGTCACGTTCTGCTGTCTTTGTTATGCTTATTATGTTCTACTGGAGGTGGCCAACAAACAGATTCTGTAGCACACCTCCTTGTTACATTATATGCCACATTACCAGCAACAAGAGAAATATATGAGGCACATATGGGAAAAGGGAGAAGAAATGTTATATGGCTAATCTGTATAACAGACCTCTAAATTTCAGTGCTGCTTTACTTGCTTCAGACAGCAGCAGATAGAAAAATATTCACTGATGAAATTATCCTTTTTTTTCTTCCTGCTATATTTTGTCCTTATTAGTAACAGACATATACATAAATATAGTCACAGACTGGAGCAGCTGCTTCATCAGTTACAAGACTGCAAGTCTTGGGCCCTCCTGGGGTCCCTGAGCTCTGCAATTCCTTCTCCTCTGCACCTTCCCAGAGCACAAGAAAGTCCAAGCAAATTTAACTTGTAGCCCTCTCTTTCCCTGAGAGGAAGAAGAGAAATATATAAATCCTTATCCCTCAGAGAGAGGATATCTTGCATTCATGCCAATTCATTTTTTTCTCTATTTAATTCTACAGGTCTACTTAATAAGCCTTGAAGTCCTCTGTTGGCATCTTCCTTCTAAATCTCTGTGGGCCCTTCCATAAGAGACCACTGATGCAATCCTTAGGGTCCTTCTTTCTCCTCACTGTTGTTTATGAGTAGCCTATACAACAGCTGATCAACATCTCCATAACCAAAAGGGAAAGAAATCTATTCCTATTGCTGGGAAAAATAAGGATTATAGGCATGCATGCATGTTCCTTCAGACAGGCACTGTCAACCAGTGTTAGAGATACATTACTGAGCTAACCAGACTTTTAACACCCAGAATGACTGTGCCATGTATCCCCAGAGAGATGCAACAGATGTTTTACAAGTATTGGACCTTCCCAGCCATGTACCTGAAGAGTAAATCCTTGGTGATGTGGTTTACTGGTGCTTCCCTGTGGATGGAGGGGGCTGAGCACTGCACCAAGATATGCACTCAAGGCACCTCAGACCTTCCCTCTTTCATTAGTGGACCTCAAATTCCTGAGGCTGGGGAGCAGAGCAACCACTGGGCATGAGGGAAGCGCTCTCCTGAGCCCCGTTCTGTGCTCCAGCCACCAGATCTCAATCCTTCCTTGCTTAATAGGAAAATATTTGGTTTTTGGGCAGGTTTTCTCCCTAAAGGGCAGGCTGGGGAAAAGAGCTGGGGAAAGCCTAGAAGGTCTTTGATATATTTAGCTAAATGCCCTTCATAAGAACAACTTAATATTGTTAAAAGTATAACTAACAGTAATCACCTTATGTACAGTGTGCAATCACATTATATGCAATGAAAAACTATGCTAAGAAAATGTGTAAGAGATTTATTCAGTTTCTTTAGAAAAATAGAAAAATTCCATGAACAATAGTAATAAAGCTTCTGCTTTCTTTATTTTCTAAAGAGTTTGATTAGTTGACTTTTTCCCAAGCTTTTTAAATGAGAATTTTTACTTTTCTTGTGTGGTAAATTTTCCCACTTTTTCCTTTACTCCACCCTCTCCTTCCAACATTCTTTGCTTCTGAAGAAGTTTACATAGGAAATAAAACCTGAACAGTAACTGTTTTTCTTTGTTTGGGGAAAGAAAAATGTGGAAAAAAAATTGTATTAAGGTGACTTTTGATTATAAATGTTCAAGATGTTTTGACAGCTCTATTTTTATTTATGTAGCATGGGATAGATTTATGATCTTTTCAATGCTCTTTTACAGTCTAAGCATTTGGGGGAAAAAGCCCATACAGCATGATTGTGTTTCAACCATTGCTATATCCACAGGGCACAGAGCAGCCCAACACACAGCTCTGCAGTGGCAAACAAATGGAAGCCCAACTGTGTTTCCCTGTAATACTTCATCCATCAGAAAATCACATATGAAAACACAATGATTAGGAAACTAGCATGCTCCCAGATTACTGGGCTAACAGAAGCTCATCCCAGCAGCTTTCACATCTACGAGGCACTGGCAAGTTATCAGAACAGCACCAGCAAAGCAGCTCAGCACCATGCAAAGCAAACTTCCAGACTGCACTTCTGCCCACAGTTCTGCAAAGACCTGGTGCTGTACCCAACCCTTTCTCTCTCACTGGTTTAGATTTGACCATGATATTTTTCTGATGTGGGATTTGACAACACTGGTTAAGCAGCCGCGACTGCTCTCAGTCTACACAGACTTGCTGATAATTGTCCTAATACTTGCTAACACTCGAAAGAAACTATGTGCAAACATGACATAGTGAAAATGGGGCTGAGGTTTTGTTAATGCTAAACATACCAAGGTGTTTAGAGTACTTCAGGGTGTCCAATGCATAATTACAAATAAGGCTCGGTAATTCATCTGTTTCAACGTCCTAGGACATCACATCATTTACTCTAGACAGGATTTCCATTTCTGTATCTTTGTTACTTTCTTATCTAAAATAAAATTACTGGGAAATAATAATAGCTGAGCAATTAATAGGTTCCCACTGAGAAATTACAGTGTTATGCTGGCACAGCATCGTAAAACATTATTTACTGGACAAAGGAGAGTTCAGAAATTTGGTGGCACTCAGGCAGATGTTAGGCAGTCATTGTCAGCCACTGTAGCAGAGAGCCTGGTTTTCTGAGACATCACAGCTTTGGGAGCTATTTAGACTCATTTATATTGTGTGCAAAATAAATATCATCTGTGTGAATGGTGAGTGTGAAATGTTAGAGATTTACACCTACTTCATATTTATGCTGTACTCCTTTAAGTAATTATAGAGACCAACAAAACTGGCTAGACATTGTTCTTATGGTTAGCATTTGTAGAGAGGAAGCCTTGAAGCTTGAATTCCCCTCGCCTTCACAACACTGAAAAGGAATTCAAAGCAAAAATAAAATACTGCCAACATCATCTGAAACTGATGTAAGAGACAACTTTGCTCTGATGTAAATGAGATTAAGCCCAAAGGAGTAGACAACTCTCAGAAAATTTACAGATCTCACCTGTTTTCTTCTTTTTATTTCTGAAAATGAGGTTGCAGTGGTAACTGAGCCTACAGCAGTCTCAGAGCTTTCTCTTTAGTCTCTCGTATGTACATAATTGTTAACAGCTCTGTGTCAGCTCCTCTCCGTGAGAGTTACAAAGGAAATTGCAGAGTTCCACCCTCAGACCTGCTCTTGCACTGATTTCAGACAGTGAGGTCTCAAATGTGCTTCAACTCTCCCTCCTGCAGCCACAGATTTCATGGCTGATAAGATCACCTGCTTAATGCTACTCCTAAGTCCAGATACAAAAGAAAATGTTTGGACTTGCAATTCCAATTTATATGCCTAATATATTCTAGTTCTGTTAATTTCTTTAATCTTGATCTGATCATCATCCTCCACCTATAGCCATCCGTCCACTAGTCACCTAAAACAGAGATAAATCCATTTTTCTTTCAAGCTGAGTTTTCCGATCTTTTAATTGGTGTCCAATTTAGGTCACAGTGAACAGGGAGGATAATGAATAAATCATTATTCTTCCTCCATGCTTCGTCTGGTCTTCCCTGCTGGTGACTGCTTCCTTCAGTGTACTCTTGGAGCATGTACTTGGGCATTGTGGCGATGTCAGAGAAGACGACCCACATGTGCTGTAGCTAGCGTGTGTGTAGCATGTTGTCACCAAAGCAACATCTGTCTGATGACTCAGAGTAAAAGTGGTTCTGTTTGTTCTGTGTCAAAAAGAGGGAAATGCTACTTTGATGTTCTAGCGTGCATCAGACTACCAGACATATGCACAACAGAGACAACAGCAAGCAGCACGATCTGGTTTCTCCCCACACATTTTAGGTATTTTTCAAGGTTAAAAAAAAAACCAACCCAAAACCAAAATGACAAACCCAAAAAAACCTAGTTTAATTCTCTAGGCAGTGAACTGCACTGTGACACTTCTAAAGACAAAATAAAAAATTAGTCCTCCCCCTTTCTTCAAAGCACAGACCACCCATATATTTTATCATCTAATCTTGCCAAAAATGATGATGGCAGGATCTGCCCATTTACGCACAGGAAGCAAACTGTTGAAATTTGTCCTTTCTAAACACATGATTTTCAAATTATCACAAGTGAGCTTTTCATAATATAAAGCAAAATAATCAGCAGATTGCTAAGAGCTACAAGAGGATTTTATTTTTGTTGTATGAAAGTTCTTCAGATGGCATTCACAGCCGACTAGTGAAATCACTATTCTCAGTTGCCAGCTTCACACACTTTTAAGAAACAATTTTCTGCAGCTGGTTGCACATAGCATTCTTTGAAAATTAGGAGCCTTTCAGGTGTTTCAACATGAGCCTCCAGAGACTGAAGCATCAAATTATATTCGTCACTCTACAAAGTGTAAAGCTAAAGGTCCAGCTAAAGGCATCCATGATCCGGATGAGCTGCAAAGCTCCTGCCAATCATTCTGGGCAGCAGCAAGCCTGGGATGCCAGAGAATGTAGGGACTCGGGGGCAGACGACAGAGTGAATACTTTTGGGTCCATGCCCAAGTAGATTAGGGGAAATAAGAGCCTCCTGCTACTTGAGCATGGAGATACAGCTTCCAGGGAGGAGACAGGATCCGCCAGGAGCAAAGCTTGCCAAAGATGGTTTCTAACAGCCAGCTCAGAAATCATCTTGTGATTTTAATAACCAGTTTTGCTGAAATGTGCTCCAGCAGAGTCCTGCAGCTAGTTATGTTATAATGGAAAGGGCCTGTAGCCAGTTTGTAATCCAACTGCCTAAGAAGAGCAGGAAATTAGAGGGGATACTGCCATTACACCCAACGTGCCAGCTCAGACTCACCACTCACAAAGGCAGAGCTCAGAGCCACTCTCTTCAGACGAAGCAGCAGACAAGGTCTCCTGCCACAGAGAGGTGCAGTTCAGCAACAGGCAAAATCTAACCCTCCAGACTGCCAAGTCAGCTAAATTAAAATGTCATCCTCATGCAATAGAGTATTACTGCAGTCAGAGTCTGCTCATCATCTCTGTGAAGAGTTTTTACTGCTGTTTGTGCAATAACATCCCATCTTGAAATGGTGTTTGTTAAACTTGCACCATATTTCATTAACTCCTGCCATTTCCCATCACAATCTCTTTGAATTGCAGAATGTTATTCAATTCAGTTACTATTTGGATTTCTTCCAGAGCTGTATGGCTCTGAGAACAGCACACAAAATAACAACATTGGTTTGTATTATTTTCAACAGCTCCCTTTGTTGTTTTCTGATGATGATAAATGTGTGGTGAAATAGCTGAGAATGTAATCAACGGTGCTGATTTTGTATTCACCTATATTACAGTCTATTATATCTTTTGCAGTTTTAGTAGTCTATGACCTTTTATATTCTTAACACTGCAGTTGTTGCTATTATAAGGGTAATTTTTTTCCTCACCAAAACCCAAGTGAAACTAGAAAACTTCTGTGGAAGTCTCTAGTGGAACAGAGAACAAAATTTAGCCCCAATTTTTCTCCAAAATTGTTAACAGTTACTGAAAAACACCAAAGAGGTGAAAGGCAAGATAAAAAGATAACATACTCTACTACTTTCCACTGTGAATGATTGATTTCTTGGCAGACAAAACAACATGAACCTTAAAAATTGAAGGTTTCTTTGTATAGCTATAATATTGTAGCTTAGGCTGAGCAACCGTGACAGCTCTAGCTTATCATTAGAAGTTTAAAGGAAACCCTCATCACTTGAATGTATACTCTGAAGTTTCTGTGTGGTTCACCCATACAGGAACACACCCGACAACTTTGCAAGGTCATGATACGTAGAACCAGCCAAACAGTTTGCATGGAGTTATCAAAGGGGTTGATAACTGCACTAAAATTTCTCTCTGGCTTTAAATGCAGTTAATCAGGATCCTTATATTTCTTTCATTCATGTAAGCAAGCGTCTGACAAAACCTTATCCCCATTCTGCAGTAGGCATAAGACTAAAATCCTGCCCTTAATTATTAAGTACATAAATTTATTTTCATTTTTGTCTCAGCCTGTCTTCATTTTTTTGCCTGTAGATTAGAGAGTCAAATCTGTTACTGTGAAATTAAACCATCTAGAAACTGAAGTTACAAATTTTTTATTTCCAAATTTAATATAAGGAGGAACACTTAAAACCACCCTGTCCCACAGCAGTTCTGATAGGACTGTGCCGCTGAGCCTGTTGTGTGGGGCTGGGTTCTGCATGATGCCATGCTGCAGCAGCATGGGCTGCGAGGGCTGTATTTTATACTAACTTCTCTAGACCAGCTGCAGAGAAAAAATCAGCAATAAAATTCAAATGATGTTTGTCATAAGCTTCTGCTCTTGCATCGCTACATTTGTGTACATGAAATGTAATATACTAGTGAGAATGTCCCCTGACATGGAGCTGATTTTTATATCCTTTAAATTTACCACGAGCTTTACAGATGCTGCAATCTCTTTTATTCCAGTTCTAGCAATTATAACGTAATCTGTGCTAACACTGCAGATTACTAGGGCAATTTTGAAGATAAATGATCACATCTCCATTTCCATCTGCTGGTCCAATCAGGAAAATGGTGAGTATAAAATCTACCCCTTATACTGGTGCATTTTGGTGCTTGTCTGGCAGTCTACCCAGTCACCTGTATTGGGCCATGAAGATGGGAAGCAGGCACCCAATTCTCCCCACCTTGGGCCTCCATTTCCAACTACACAAAGGTTCGAGCATTAATCTTTCTCTCAGAGGGCATCCTCCAGATTGTGAGTGACGTATAGTTCTTCGTGTTCAACAGAAGGTTTTTCTAGATGTAAACTTGGCACATTTCTGTCCCTACAGCTGCCATGATGACAAGCTCTGGTCAGAGTCCTTAGCCAAGCCACAGCCAGCCGATACAACCAGGGCACTCCTGCTCATCTGGTTTTGTTGTCTAAACTATATCCAGGTACCAGTCTGCAATAGATAGGCACTGAACACAAAAACAAACACCTTTAGAACATGCTTAGATGTCAGTTGATTTTAGAGTGCAAACTAAACAGCCGAAACAAAACAAACACTTCTTCCTGCCAAAGCAGACAGACTTGTCCCTGCTTTCCTCCTCCCCCTCTCTCTCTAAAAAGCCTGTCTGAAGATTTTTCAAGAAAATTAGGTTTGCAAATCTCCTGAATATAATGGTATCAGGTTGTGCATAACTGCTCAGACATTTCATATATCGTCAGGTGCAAGGTTTCATACCCTTGGAGTGTGTTTCAATTCAATGATTAGAAAACAAAAATATTTGGGGGATAGGAAACTAGAAGAACAATGCAACTGTATTTTCAAGGGAATTATTTGCAGCACATTTCTACTAGTAATTATTTTTTGTTCTGGTTTGCAGCGCTTCTGCTTCTGGCATCTCATCTCCTTCACAGCAGCCAGCAATTGAATTAGAATCGTTGCTGAACAGCAAGAAAAATCTGTCATAGAAGTCATGTTGACAGACAACTTTGTTCTCTTCTCATTGCTATTTTCCCTTTATTGTATTTACATCTGAAAGTCCACACCTACAAGTGAGCAGAAACAGACACAAATCATATTTGTCTAGCCTCTTCCTCCTTTGTCCTGCTTTTGTCTTTAACAGAGCTCGTGTTCAGCTGCTCGTGTCGGGGGGAGATTACCAGCCAATCTTTACTACCCACGGTGCCTGGCAGCACGTTAAATCCCACCTTTTCTCCAGCACGCTGCGGTAGCGGTGCCTGTCTCCCATTATCATCCTGAATGACTAACAGGAGTAAAAAGGATCGAATTCTTCCTTTATAAATACTGGATGTCACTGGTTTTGTGCGTGGCGCTGTGCTTCTCAGTGTGACGTCACAGCGCCAACAGCACCGGGTCCATGGGCCCAGCACTTAAAGGCCAATCCATCAAAGCTGCTTTTCTCATAAACCACTGCAGATTATGTGTGCTGGGGGGTTGGGGTTGTGTTTTGGTGGGGTTTTTTTCCCCTTGGACAAGCCCAGTGTTTTACTACGTAACTCACTGTTTATAAGCTGAGCCTTCAGACACGAGCAGGCACTGAGCCCTCTCTACTGCTGGCTGATAATAAAAGCTGATAAAAAGGGGTTCCACCCCCCTGACATTGCCTTCTCTAAGGTTATAAAGACCTTGAAAATCCTAAGAGTGATAAGTAGTGAAACATGTGCATCTCCTTCACTTTTAAGCTACAAAATACAAATACCACCAAAGATCACTTCCAGAAAGATACACCCTTCAGAAGTCAATTGGCAGAAGAAAGCTGCACACAGCAAGTTTGATGCAGTTCTTATCTTCCAGTGACTAAATACTTGTAAATAAAAATTAAAGAGGTAAAAGGTAAGAGGTAAAAATTCTGCGAAGAACTGTTTCTGCAGAAATCAACACAGCCTCTTTGCTCTATAGAGCACATGTGTGGAGGACCACTCAGACACCTCCCTGACTGATGCCAGCTTATAACTAATTAACAAATGTCTTTGAGCCTGTGGCACCTCAGATAAAAACATTGCTGTGGATGTGGAATGAGCTACAAATCCTCTTGCAGCAAAAATGGCTCTGGCTCACAATGACATCCCACAGGTTCTTCCAGGGAAGTGAATCTGTGAGGGCTGGTGCCTTGCTCTGCCATGCAGTGTGGTACATATCACAGGGTGGCCCCAGCTTCACAGCCCTGCTCGTGTGAATAATGCAGGGCTACACTGACAGAGACAGGCATGAACTCTGCTATCACTGGTGCCAAAGGATGAACAACACCTGTGTGTTGTGGCTGCTTTGGGGAGGTTTCCTTCTCCTTTCTGACCCCTCCACAGAACGAAGACCACTGCCATATATTTATGTTAGGAAAGGAAGTAACACAACATTCTTGTATACCCACAGAAAACAGTTCACATCTAAACCTGGTTTATTAAATAAAACAATAAAGAGATCTGAGAGTCGGGCCAAGATGCTAAAAAACTTGTGTAGCCAAATAAGCCTAGGCAGTCACTGTGCGTGAAGCCCATCCTCATGGATCTATGGAGCCAATTCTTTGACAAGATCATTCAGATTAGGTTTTTGTGCAGCATGCCACATCTTTCAGCTCTCTGAATTGTTTGCACAAGCTTTGCAGACACAGCACCTGAACAGTACCACCAGAAGCAAATATTTGTGCTTAAAGCAGAAGCTATGTTCTCTGCCTCCAGAACAAACTTTACCATTTGCAGATATTCATGATAATTTGGCAGTCATATTTACATTTGTGTAGTCAGAAGTCAAAAAAGATATAAAAGATAACAGTCAAACACAACACATAATTTATCCTCTTGCATGAACACAATGAAAGACCAGATATTGAAAACTGGAAAATGCCATTTGATATTTCACTCCTTTGTGCAGCATGTGTTCTTTCCTAAGTGTAAAGTAAAATTCATTGTGGAGGGGAATATTTTTTTCCTTGAGGAGAAGTACTCAAATGCAGGCACATTTTCTTTCTTGTGACAGTGACAGCTCCTCAAACACTCCGACTGCATTTTCTTTGAATAGATGTAGTTTTTACATACTCCCATGATATAACATGCATCAGGCCTGTTAGTGACACAGTTACTGTTATCATGGGTAGCTTTAGACTAAGTTGTAGCACTAAGATAACCATTAGTGTTATCTGTAGGTCAGATCACATGGAAAAAGGAGTGACATGGGCTTTCAGAATGTGGTCTAGCTTGATCACGTTAATGTCAACTGTAAGGATCTACTGTAAAGCCATAACTGTCTGATAACTGGGATTTTTATCCTTTACTTTTTCAATTCACATGCTTTAAAATGATGCAGTGTTCAGTGTCCACTTACACACATCTGCACATACAGATCACCTCAAGTTAAGCAGAAACTAGATACATGCAGAATTTCATGGGTTCATAGATCTATTCATGCATGTGTACAAATAGTCTAGATTTCACACAAGTGGATTTTAAAGACATTGTATGTTTTAGTGTGAAACTATTTTGAAACAACAAAACTGGAATAATGTGCTATCCCTCAACAAAATGCTTAGCATGAAGAGTGGTTGTAGAAAGCCATGTTGATAATTAATTTAGTGTCTGACAGAAGTGAAATTATGAATAATTGTATTCATTGAAATCTCAACAAGAACCAAGTGAAAATATTTTTTGCTTTTCAACTAACCTTAATATTCAGGTCACACGTAAAACTAAAAAGGGTTTGTATATATGCACGGGTGCATATCATCACTTGAAATGTTATTGCTATGAGGAGAAATTATCTATTACTACAGAAAATAAATCTCATTACCTTGTCAAAGCCTTTCAACTGGATGTTTTTACCTTGCAACTTCACAAATGACTATGTGGAAGAAGAAATATCATTCATCTCTAAAATCCCGAGACATCAGTATGCCACACAAATTTCAATAATACTAAAGTGATCTGTCCTTTTCCCTTTTAAGCCACAACACTGAAAAGTATTGCCAGATGAGTATTAAAGAGGTTTGCATTCACATGCCATTTTTTCCATTTGGTTTTGTTTAACACATGTCGATGCCTTTAAAACGCAGACAAAGCAGTGCTGAGGAGTAGCTGGCCCGTGGGACTGGAAAGGTGATCTGAAGGTTTGCCCTGCTGGGTCACTTGCTGCGGATCCGGCTTCTGCCTCTGGCTGAGAGTAAATGAAAATTACTGCCATTTGACAGGTGTGTAGCAGCCCATGTAAAATGAGTCGGTGCGTCAAGCGCTGCTGGTGGTGGGCAGGTGTCTGCACGCTCAGGGCCAGGCTCCCCTCGGGAGAGAGCTCAGCAATGGCCCCGGCACGGAGCACGGGCTGCACTTCCCCTCTTACAGGTGGTCCCTCCATTTCACGGTCAGAGCACGTGGGCAGGATCACAGAGGGAAGCTCAGGACTCCACTCCATGTGTGGTACTCCTAAACAAGCACTCCCACTTTCCCTGGCAGCAGCTGGGTATGTGCTATCAGTTAAGGGTGTAGCATCTGAGTTAAAAAACAAAAATAAAAATAAAACCAAAGATCATTGGGCCATTATATAACTATTACACGTCATCCTGATAATCTTAACATAGAAATACACATAAAATTCTAGATTGGTAGTTAATTGTGGGAGACCATTGTGCCTGGTTTCTTTCAGTACTGGAGTAGCAAACAGCTCCTCGCTGAAAGGAGCCCAGAGACAGCTTTTTACCTGCTCCCTGTGGGAAGCTGGATGCCTTCAAAGGAGTCAGAAGGGAAAAACGTGGGGGGCATTCTGGCTCTGCTTCTCTCTCTGCTGTGGCCAGCAGCACCAGGAGGACTTGTTTGTAAGAAAAGAAAAGTAGTGATCAGGTGAAACACTGCACAAAAATGCAACTGGAAAAAGATCAGTTAGGAAAGGAAAACTGTTGACTTCTTCAAATTCTCAGAAATCTACACCTGATCTTATAACATCCTTGGAGAAATAAGTGATGTTTCTTCACTTGAAACTATTTGCTTTATCCCCATTTATTTTTATTAGAAATATAGAAAGCATTTACCTAAATGTAAGACCCAGGAGACATGAAATCACCACAAAATAAGACATTTTCTACAAACTCAGTGCTGACATTATGAAAAAGACTGTGAGATAAATCTAGAGAAGTAAACATGAGTAATGATACCACTTTTAGGTGCATGAGAAAATAAAGATTAAAAAAGGGAATCAAACTAATGCTTCAGGAAAAATCTAGAGCTAACTGGAAAACAACAGTATTTCACAATGGGCAGGTCACAAGTGGTTATTGAGACAGAGTCTAGAAAGGTCAGAAAACATCGGCATAGAAATTGCTTTCATTAAATGGTCATAAAGTAGGGAAAAAAATAATATCTGCTTTATGCCAAAATTATGTCTTTTTTGACTTGAAGTATTTTGTTCCAAGACTGTTCTTATATTTGTGGGGGGTTTTCACCTTCCTTTGGTTTAATTTAGTTTATAATAATCAATGAAAACAGCTACATTAAGAGTCAAATTAAGCAATATGCAAAGAGCCCAATCAGCCCACAGCAGTCAGAATTTAAGGAGCTTCTCTCACCTTAGTTTGAAATGCCTCTGCCTTTCTCAAGATAATTACCTGATTATTTAGAACATAAGTAAATTCTGATAGGGAAGTCATATGTTTGCACACATGTCATTTCTAGAAAATTACAGGTGTAGGACTACAGAGGATTACAGAAGTTCATTTTTCCTGTCCGCTGTGTCAATGCCTACATTTTTTTTAAATTATAGTCTTGCTAGAATTTCTAAACATGTCTATTGCTTTTCCAGCTTGTGATTTCTTAAAAGTATTTTCTTCCTGCATTTTTATGCTTTCACACTTTTGCAGAGTGGAAGGGAGCTAAGCAAGGTCAATTGCTGTGTTGAGAGTTTCAATAATCCTTCTCTCCAAAGCAGCATCTTTCTTAAACTCTAATCTTTACTGTTCCACTTCTCAGACAGTTGCCATTGAGCACTACAAGAAGAATTAGGTAATCGTATCCAATTGTGTTCTTCCTGACTGTTGTTTAAACAAGGAAAGCCTTTCAGTTGTTGTGGAAAGTATTAAGAGCAGACCTTTGCTGACCTTCTCGAGCCATCAGGGAAAACTTGACATTACACAGAAGCTTACTCAAACAAGCTATAATTAAATTGAGAGTGGAGTGACACCACTTACAAGAGAAAACAAAGTATAGCCATTTAATCCAAAAATTACTTAAGGACTCCTGGGAGCACAAAAGTTTATCTCTACTGAAATAATTATGTTTTGCCATTAGATGAAGAGAGGATACAAATGGAATATGCATGTTCTTTTCAACATCACTACCCTTCGCTGCTCCACCAAAACTGGAAGGGGCAATGGAAAGACCTTTCAAACTAATGTTTTGCATTCAATTAGGTAGGAGCATCTGCTTTGCCTTTAAATAATCTGCCAATCATTCACAAGGTAAAGGACAAATTCTGACTGCTGCTTCCTACCCAAAAGACCCAAGTACTGACTGAAATACAGAGCCTTGGCCTTCTGCTGTTCAGGACAGCAGTGCTTTACCTCTGGCTTCCCACAAAAGTCTCTTCTCTATTCCCTTCTTTGTCCATCTCTCCTACTATCTTGCTTTCACCTTTCACAGTAAATATTTGTTGTTAGTTTTCATCTGGAGTTAAAATGTACATTGCATAAAAATGCAGGATATGTGTCAAAAATAAGAACAGTGTCAAAGTTAGGACAGTCCTGTCTAAAATATTAAGCATCTATGATTTCATGAAGGTTTTTTAGAAAATGCCTCACCTCCTTTTACACAATTCCTACCTTAATAGTCTCAAAACTCAAATAGAAAATTGTTCCCAAAATACATACTTCAATCTGTGAATCTATTCTAGCTCGCTCTGAAATATTGAATGAGGTGTTTCTTGGAAAAGAACATCAGAGGTATTTTCTTGGAAAAGGCATCAGAGATCAGACAGCCAAAATCATGCCCCTCAGTTACAGATTCAATGGTATCAACTTCTCGGGTGGTTTCATTGGACCAGACACAATCCCTCCACCCAGGGCAGCAGACCCAGCCATTCTGTCCTGCTCCTTTTTTACATTCTTCTCATGCTTTCTGCTTTGCCAGTCATGCCAGCTCTCATGCCCCTTTCATCTCCTTTCAAAGGCCTCCTTCTGTGAATCTTCATGCATGAAAATTATTTCAAATGTATTTGGCTTCAACACGTTTAAATTATTCCTAGGAAAACTCACTCCTTCACCATTGTCCATAAAGTTCTAGAGCGCACTCTTAAAATATTTTTAATTATCCAATCCTTTTCTCTATATATTCATCCACAACCAGACCTCCAGAAACAGTAACTAAATAGAGTCTGATGTGTGCTTAACCAATGGGAGTAGATAAACTCCTGTAATTAAGGCCTATTTTAATGCCCACGTACACAGTTTGACTTACATCTCTTTTCAGTTATTTGTATAACACATGCCCCAAACATCGGTGTCATTCACTGACATTTGGACTGTGAGGAGAGAAATGTCTCTCCCCTGTTTACTCAGGGAGGTACTTGCATCTACTAAGCACAAAGCAGTTAATAATAACAAAACCCCATTTGCTGAATATCTGCAGGTCAACAGCCAAAGTTATTTCTTCTGATCATACCTGTTTCTGTATTTTGCAACCACGCCTAAACACATCATGTTTGTAGGAAAGCACAGAAAAACTAGAGGGCCACTGAAAGCACCGAGGTGATTCGTGAAAAGTTTTAAATCTCGTTGTAGCGCCACTGCCATGACTCCGGTACCACCACTGTAAGATATCCTGTTGAAGGGTATTCATCCACCTATTCATCCGTAGATGCCTGAAATAATTTAAAAACTAATTCTCTAATTTACATCCTAGTTTTCCTCCAGTCTCTAGAAAAATGTAAGATGTTTTAGATGACAATGAAGAATAAGGTATTTTTGTTTTCTCCTTACAAGAACTTTTCTCCCTCAAATGCCTCATAAAAAAAGACCAAAAAGTCAAGTCAGCTAATTTAATTATCAAAATCAATTTTTTAAAATTCTACTTTAAAACTACTGTTTGCAAGATTGAAATATTTTAGAAGGCAATAAAAGAGGGTAGATTCCTGTTGGGGAGAGAAAATTGGTTTCTTTTCACTCAAATTTTTTGCATTGTTAGAAAGTTTTTGCAATCACATTCAAATAAAAGAGTTTGGAAGAAAAATAGGGAGGTTTTTTGATTATTTTTTTTTAAGATATAATGACAGAGTATGAAATGCTTTCAAATTCTTGCAAACCAAACAACAAGAGATTGGAATTATTTTAGTGCATCCAGAACAATCTTTTCTCTCTCATACCAAAAAATTACATAGCAACCTAGAAAATCAATAAAAAATCCTTTTATGGTGGATCTGCTCGTGGGTGATTCTTTAATGCTGTCTTTTTGATACACAGTAGGAGCAGAGGGCTAGAGGTAACTTCTCCCCAAAATTATTCTGCTAGTGAACGAGATGGAAGAATTTTCATTGGAATGAAAATTATTCAATTCAGTAGAAAAGACATCCAGAACAGGCACCCTGAAAATACTTTTGTTGTTGAAAAATTCTATCCCTCAGCATTAGAACATTTACAGGCTTTCATTAGATTCAGGGGAAAAAGGCTGGTAAAGATGATGAAGAGAGTAAGACAACACATAATACACGACCCTTGCATAAACCATAGGCTGTTAACAGGGTTTGCTGGGGATGCAGGACAGGACTTTGTGCAGAAGGGAACTGAATCCAGCTTTTCTGTGTTCCAGGAGAATGTCCAGACCTGCAGTCTTCATAGCCAGCCCTGTCACTTATCCAAGCCTTGTCTCTATTTTCTCCCATGTTAGATTAATTTCTGCTCCTGGGAGCAAAGACTGGCTCTATAGCAGAACAATTGAATTGAGGTTCCTCCATTGAATATTGGATTATTTGGGACATAAACCAGACTAGACATTATCCTAGTGGTTAGACATTCTGGCCTCGGATATTCAAGTGGGAAAACACTTGAATGTTTTTATCCCACATCCTGACTGGAATTCTGGAGAAATAAGCCTGCCTTAGGTTTTTCACAACATGATTTCTACAGCACTTACTTTATATCCATTCAGTGCAAAAAAATTGTGAAATCTCTAAATTATTTATACCTACAAATTTATTTCATATGAGATTTCGGTTTTGTCACATTATCATGAAACCTCTGGAAGGATCTATAAAGATACTGTGCTATAGAATCAATTCACAAATATACTTTCATTGTGGTCTCAAAATCTCACAGAATTAACTGGTTTTGTATTTTGATGTGGAAATGAGAGGAAAGCTTTTAAGAGATCTAATCTTTACTAAGTTCAGATGAAATTTACTTTCAGTACTAAAATAAGATGCCATTGCCTAAAGAAAGCCAAATTCATTCCCTGATAAACACATTTTAAAGTCTTAAATTTGCTTTTATCCAAACAATGCAAAAAGCATTTTACTCTCTTTCCTTTCCTGTAATGAAAGATTGCTTGGCACATTAGAGAAAAATACCCTAAACATATTCCCTGTCTTATTCCTTTGACTATTTTATTCCCTAAAAAGCACCCAAATACTTAGTCCTCAGTTTAGTAATTTCTTTAATAATTTAAAACAGCATTTATAAAAAAATAAAACAACTAAACAAATCATAAATGACAAACAAGCCTTTCTGACACCCTATCTGTGAACTAGAAGGGGAGAAGAAAAAAATCCTTGTTTGTAAACCACAGATTATTATGTAGATATTTTGTTTGTTGTTTGTTTTATAAAAAGCCTGATGGATGAAAATTTTATGTGCCTCCTTTGTGTAGAGAAAGAGAATTAAAGATCACAATAACTGCCTCTCTCAATATTTCTGCCCACAGTCAAATTAAGAAAACAGTTTTGAAGCAGTGGAAGTTGTGGCACAGCTGCCCTTTGCTGTTTTGCTTCGTGACAGAGAAAACAGGGTAACCTTCAGCCCAATATCAATTATACCCAAAAGGAAAAAGGGAACCCAAATCAGGGAATGGGATAAAAACAAAGACCTGAGCTATGCATTTTCCCTTCACAATGCCCAGCTCTCAGATGGTACCTAAGGCTCAGGATGAGTTGGCACAGAGGAGCTCCAAGAAACAAGGACACACAGAGGTGTTGTCCACCAGAGGGATTTTCCTCACTTCCAGAAATTCCCTACTAGATTTTTGGGACCATTTTATCTCACCAACAGCCCGCTGGGGACATGCACAGAGCAGGCTTCCGGGGACTGTCACCTGCCCTTTAGCAAAGGACAACTCTGAGCAGGAGTGGCCAAGCCCACCTTTCCTGTTCAGGCGGCCCACAGCACCTGCAGGTTGTACTCACCAGGGACTGACCCCAAACCTTCAGAGCTGCCAAATGAAAAATAATTTGCTGTGTATTCTCGGTTTGGTGGGGGTAGAGTTAATTTTTCCCATAGTAGCTGGTATTGGTATTGGGCTGTTCTGGATTTGTCAGCACTGATAATTCAGAGATGTTTCAGTCACTGCTGAGCAGTGATTACACAGAGCCAAGGCCTTTTCTGCTCCACACCCACCAGCCAGGGGAATGGGGGTGCACAAGGAGCTGGGAGGGACACAGCCAGCACAGCTGATCCCAGCTGATCCAAGGGATATTCCATTCCATATGGCATCCCGATCAGCATGTGAAGCTGGGGGAAGGAGAAGGAAGGGAAGGACATTTGTAGTTATGGCATCTGTCTTCCCAAGTCACTGTTACTTGTGATGGAGCCCTGCTGTCCAAATGCTATCTGGAAAACAAACCAAACTCTCAATGTTTCTGATAAGAAGTAGCTTGTTAGGAAAAATACCCAAATATTTTTGTCATTTTTATTGATTCCTCCTTTTACATTTATTTCCATTTCTCTGGTATACTGAAGGGGAAGAATAGAATGGTGTTTGTCTTTATATTTTTGATATATTGGAGCTGAATGGTGGCCAGCTTCCTACTGAGTCACTGAACAGATATTTCCATATTTCAAATAACTTCCGTTTTTAAAAAAAAAATTAATTGCATCAATTAATTTATGAAACCTCTGTATTTTTCTCTTATATTGTAAAGAACATAGTTACATGGCATGAAATAATGTCTTGCTAAAATTAGGCAATGTATAATAAATAGCATTGTACAGTCTTACCATTAAAAGTTAAATTAAACATATTTCTAAAATCTGGTTATTTTGTGCAAAATATTGTGACCTTCCATTTAACAGTGGTGCCAAAACAGTTGTTCTGTGTTGTGTAAGAAATATTACTACATGTCTCCATGTAACTCAGCTCACTCCACTCTAAATATTTGATACAATATTTTACACTTTGGGGTTTAACATTAGTTTTAAATTCCCTAAACTAATAAGCGAATCTTTAAAACTCACAAAACAAAACAGTCACCCAAGTGGAAAACATCTTAAAAGCTCTCTGAAGTTGGGAATAAAGCTTTATTAAATACAACTGTTCTGACACGATGGATGTACTTACTGTAACGCCTGTGGGCTTACACTATTACTGCTCTCTTGAACAATTCCCTAAGTGGAAATATATAATTTAGGACACCAAGGTCTCTCAAAATATACCATCTTAAAAGTTTGTCAGTGTCTCTCAGTTCTAGCTAAGTTTTTAGTGGAAAACATCTTTGTCTGTGTTTAACAAAACCAGTGTAATTGAATTTAAAAGGGTCATTGAATAGTTCATATAAATATAGTAAAGACAATGATTAGTGTCTGGAAAATTCTGTAACTGACTTCTACACACCAGTGCCATCAACGAACTGAACCAAGAGGCTTGGTGGGGAATGGCAGGGAGGGCTGAACAATTTCCTGGTAAGTTTGAGTTGAGTCTGTTTTGTTCATGTGTTCCCTCCATTAATACATCAGAAAAGTTTGCCTGAAGAAAGCTTTGATTAGGGACATATCAAAGAAAAATATGTTCAGGCAGAGAATTTTCTCACAGTAAAATAAATTTCATTCACAGGAATGTTGTTTAGCTGTAAGAGAAGTTAATCCACAAGAAAAAATACCAAATTCTGCATTCAGGAAAAATACAAGTCATCAAATGGGCTAGACAATACTGCATGCTGAATCCAAGAGCAAATTAATTCTTTGTTGTGAACAGTCTTCTCAGTTACAGTTAAAAGAATTTGTAGCTGCTTTATGCAAGCGGAAATCTTCCTTGCAAAAATCATGAATCCATGCTCACTGACAGCCTGAAATTTTCCTGGTACCTTCAGTCAGCTCTGACTTAGGTTCTAAACAACAATTGCCATCGTAGAGCATATTTTTTCAAAGTTGCATGACACCCTTCTGTGACATTACCTCTAATTTTTCAACCTTTACCAAGGAAAGGGTAAAACAGTACCTGAAAAACCTAAGGGGATACATAAGAGATAGATAGATAGATAGATAGATAGATAGATAGATAGATAGATGAGGAACAATTTTTTTTTCTTTCAAACACTGCTCCTTACTGCTGCTTTTCAACAACAAAAAAAGGATATTTTCAGAAGTGTTTGTAAAGATATAAGTGGTTTCCTATATAGTATAAATCCGTGTGCTCCCCTCCAGAACACACTCCTACCTATTCCTATTAAGTCTTGCATGGTAATGAACAAAGTAGCTTCTTTTTGTTTCAAGATGAAAGAGAAAATATGTGTATGTGTATTTTGCACATTTATTCAGTCCTACATTTCTGTCTCTAGTTTCCCTAAAAATGGAAACCGTGAAGATTATCTACTTCCTGTTTCAGTCCTGACACATTTTGATATGGTTGCAGTATTACATTGTTATTTATTCTATGTGTAGAAAAGGAAATTCAAGTCCACTCTAAAAGCAGCAGGAGAAGGGAAATACTTCACATGAGCAAGTCATAAAAAAGGGTTTTTCATGGTTAAAATAAAACTTTTTCCATGACCATGTATTTCTTATTTCAACATACTGTGGCCCAAATAAAGAACAAGCAGCAAGACCCGGAACACAAGAATTTTAGGCACAAGTATTTCTTTTGCTTCCCTTGCAATGTGAAGGTGCCTTAATTTGAAAGAAAATAACCTCCGAAGTGCCTCTCAGTCTTTAAAGAAAAAATTCATTCTGCAAAGCTTGTTAAACATAATGTACACCACACCACAGGTGAGGCTTGCAGGCTGTGACAGGCATTAGGAAAGAACAGGCATTGCCTCCCGCTGAAACAGAGGGTGACCACTCCTGTCCTTTGTGCTACACAACTCGGAGCCTGCAGTCACCTGCAGCTCACAGGAGCTGCTACTAATTATTCGTTATTAATAACTGTCTTTTGGGAACCTGAGATCAAAGCCTGGACCAAACACTGTTCTCACAGAGGATGGACTGCAGGGCCCACCCCAGCTCTCGTGCCTCAAAGCAGCTGTGGGATGAGGGATATTAACTTTGGGCCAGCAGCACGCGGGCTGCCGAGTCCCCAGGGTTTGCCATTGACTCCTTCTGCCTTTCCCAGTTTCAATCAGCTCTCACTAGGAGGGCTGTGGATTATGAGGGATCCTGAGCTGTCTGAAATGCAGCATGCACTTGCATTCTAGCTGCTTTTAGGAGAGAGACCAGTTTTGCTTTACTGTCAGAAATGTCCTTGTAGAACCTTTGTCCTCTTCCCTTTCCTTCCTTTCAGAAGCATCTCCAAACACCATCCAACACATGCAGGGGTAGGTACCACGTTGTGTTTGTGCTGGTGTAGTGCACTTGATCCATAATCCCTGTCAGAACAGCTCAGGATGGTGAGAAAGGGGTGTCTGTCTGTGCCAGAGCCACGCTGCCTCTCCCTGCTCCCTTTCCCACAGGGAAGGGAAGCATGCCCAAGGAGAAGGCACTTGGGCTCTCAGCAGTAATTCTGGGACCATTTCAGGGCTGGGAAGAAGGACCTCCCTTGTGCAGGACAGATTGTGGAAGTACGCTTGTCTTAAATGAACAAGTTGGATTCTCAGAGATGTTAACACATATGCAGCCTGGTTAAACCACACACTTAAATCTTGTCAGTCTTTCTTCACCATCTGTGACAAGGTTTTTCTCTTTGAAACTATGAAGTTGACCTTTTGTGCTTACATGCATTTCCTCTGTTGAGTTTTCAGACTCATCATCCTACCGTGTCACTGCTATCCTGAGGAGGACTGTGGGGTATAAATAGCCAAGTTTAAAAGAAGGTCTTTCTGATCTGTTTGACAATTTGTCTTCTTTGATTGTATGAGAAGACAGTAACTTGTAAATTTTCTCCTCAGAACTTAACGGAGTTGAAGGTACTGAGCTATGTTGTTTAATGATTTCTAAAGGTCTGATTTAAAGGCTAGAATAACTGCAAAGTTTGGAAACATCTGGTACTAATCTAATTCCTACTCCAATCTGAAAATACTGATTAAACACTGTAGTAACAGGTGGTGCAAACACTAGTAAGTCAATTTTAATAAGAGAGGTCAACACCTTCATCTCCTCGTTTTTCTTTCCATAAGTACCAATAAATTCCTCTCAACAGGTGTGTCTAGGACGTGTAATTACATTGTTCTCAAACAAAGGTCTAGGAGTTCTGTGTTAAAGATCTCTTTTAAAACAAAAGGAAAAAGCTTCCAATGCTTGAAATGTCATCCCTGACTTCCTCCATTATTCTCTTTTCATGTGCTTTTTTCATGTCATGACTGTTTATGGGTATCAGACTGGAATACTACATACTGCTCAGTACTTCTCCAAGAAAAAAAGAATTTTCTGGATTTACTACTGATTCTTGTCCAGAATGTTCTAAACCTGTCTTAACTAGCACAAAAATTCAATTCCTTCTCGCTTTCAATGGATGCCTATCCCTTTTCCTACAAGGCTTTTTTTAATTCCTGGTGGCTCTCGGAAGTACATCAGTCTTCACTCTGATTAAATGGGTACTTGGGAAGGTGGAATATATAAAGTTATGTTTGCTTTTTAATATTCTTTGTTTGGCCTTCTTAATGTTCTTTGAAACGCTGCAGTGCTGGGACAAACATTTCTTGGCGCCTGAACTGAAAATCACACTAAGGAGTTCAATGAACTGGTCTGAGCACAATCCAGGTGAAAGAGGAAAAAGACATTTTAAAGAAAACAAGATCTTCAGGCCGAAATGTTTGCTGCTTCACTAAATGGTTCCTATGTTTTTTATTGTCTACAAGGGCTTTTTTTTTTTGCCTGCTACATGGGCGATTTTTACAGAAATCCCAAGGGCTTATTTATTGTGGAAACAAGTAATAACAAAGCAAAGAATATCAAGGGAATGTTCAATATAACAATCCAAAAAAGAAAACAGTAGTGTCTGAATCAATAAAGAAAACCTTAGTTCTCCACCGTGCTGTGTAGGGGTTGGAAGGTCCAGTACAGCAGCAAATAAGCTAACAGTTATTATTCTGCAGGGACAGGAGTCTGAATAATCCCTTATTCCAGTTGTTTGGCAACACTGAGGTGATTACAGCTGAGAAGCGGTTCTGCAAACAAAACAGGGCACATTTACAGCAAATCATGAGAATACTCAGAAAATTTGGGCTCCCCAGAGGGTCTGTTGGAAGAGGACAGGCAGCCTGAGCCAGTCAGAGCTCCGGAGAGAGGGGAACCTGTGAGCTGTACTGCAGCAGGGATGCCCCAGGAACGGGCAGCCTCTCGCAGGGAGAGCATAAGACCATTTTCTATGTATTGCAGTGACACACTTCTAGCCACAGTGAGTAAAGAAGAGAGCTTTTTCCTGGCATTACAACCCATCAACAGAAGGAAAGATAGGTTTGCTCTCCTGCCTCCCGCAGAGGCTGCATTTGTCCCACAGTGCCAAGCGACGCAGCGGACTCTGCACGCCTTGGCCTGTGGTCCCTGGCCACCTTCGCCTGCGTTTTGTCAAGTCCTCTCTGAAAATCTGGCTGAAAAAATACCCAGTGAATTCCTCCAGCCTACACTGTCCCAGCCTGATCTCTTCTGCCCCAAACCACAAGGATTCCTATTAATCAAAGCCTACACCACGACATCTTCCACTCGATGCCCTAAAATCAGGAGCTTCACCTGAAAAGCTCAGGACCAAGTTGGACTACTAAGGTGAAACTGTGTGCTTCAAACCACTTAAAAGGTGATGTTCCAGTCCTAAATGATCTGTCTTGAACTCAAACACCAAAAAAAAACTCTGTAGAAATTCCTCTGGATTCAGACCTACATTCTTTTAGCACAGCTGGATATCTGCTTTCTGACCAGGAAGTCTTTTTAGTTCTAAGAGTCTTTTAATAACAACTTGATGTAGAACTACACAGTTCTTTGTTTATTTATTAATTATGAATAATTAGAGAGGATACTCCCAGGAGAGGGAGAGCTTTTTCGTTTTTTCTCTCCAAGGTGGATATTTTAGGAACATTTTTATATAAGACTCACTGAGTAATCTTCACTCAATCCATCATAACGCAAGGCTCAGGGGTGTTTTTAAATGCCTATGTGGGCATATTTAGAAAGACAACATAAAACAAAACACAAGACAAAAAAGTACAGGGTTTAGTAAAAGTCTGATTGGCATTTCTTTTTCCTGATTCATATACACTGCTTCTAGCCTCAAGAAAACAGAGTTTTTGCTCCATTTTGATTACATGGACTTTAGAAAGCTATTATTAAAACAGGACCTTTATGTTTTCTCCAGTTATATTGATATAATGGTGTTAGCACTGATTTAGCTTACTTCCTTGAGCTTATGTTACAAAAGATTTGCCTCATCAGCTACACTTCCTTACGAGAAAGGAAAGAAAATAAAACCAAAAAAAGTCCCACGCAATTGTATACAGAACTCAGACATGGCAACAAGGCCAGAAGGAAGGGGAGAAAAGAGAGTGAGAAGTATTAGCACAGGGAGTTAAAAACCACTTCATTACCAGGAAAATAAATCCTTTTCTGGATACTCATCAGTAACTTTTCAGCAGCAATACAGCAAATTAGTAGAAAAAATATTTACAAGGAAAAATCTTTTTCTTTAAAATATGTGGTCAGCCAGGCTATATGAGCTGTCAGCATGACTAATGGCATGGCACAATAGCTGACGTAATAGCAGAAGAAAAGACATCACTCTTCCTCTTTGAAAACCTGATGATCTGCAAGATCACTATCTTGTCTGCAAGATTCCTAAATGATTCTTCTAACAAAGGCATTTATAAATATTTTGTTAAGAGTCAAAATAAAAATTACTTTTGTTGTGAAAACCAAATGCATTTGAAACAACCCATATTTTCATACAGTAAATTTTAGAAATGTTGTGGAGGATGCCTGACTGTAGAACAACCAGTTCAGCATCTCAAATCAGAAAGACATACCAACAGCATTGTACCTTTGCCATGTAATGGATCCATTTAGACTCATATTTCCATCTTGTTAATCACACAGAACCAGTTTTCTGATAGACTTGCTCAAAGTGGGGTTGCCAAAGATACAGATAGGAATACTTTATTTGGGGAATTGATTAAATTACCCTATTCCATGCCACACTGTACTGCAGGTGCCAGAAGTTTTTATGTCTCTAAGAAGGAATTTAGACAAAATTAAATCAAGAAAAATTAATAAAATGCTATTAAAGACAAAGATAAAACTTATAGCTCAGCAAATCTCTGAAGGCTACGGGGAAAAAATACATACTTTCCATGGTCTTCTATTTTAGCAGAAACTTTTAGGCATCTGTGTGGTTTTTTTCAGAAATATGAGGGTTTGTTTATAAATAAAGTAGGACCTGAAGCACTTACCCACTGATATCAATTATTATTTTTGTTATTTAATATTTAAATTCAATTTGATATGTAATTGCACACTTCACTGGATTGCTCCGCAAATATCTGAAAGCCAAGTGCCTTTCATGAGACTGTAAAAGCATAAGAGAAGCCAAATAAATTTGTTTTTAAAGGTAAATGTATAAACCCAAAGACAGGGTGGAGCCCCTACCTCTAACTAATCTAACTGTTGATGGTCACAAGAGCTGCAAAATCCCTCAGGGAGGGATTAAATTAATTTTACTTTAATTGTCTAATTACTTAGGTGTTTAACCTCTAACAGTTATCTGGGCTCTCTCTATGGTCAGTGCAGGGAGCAAGGCAACCTCGGAAGGAGCCTGTATGGAAAGGAAGGTGAGAGATCAGCTGCTGCAGGTACCTGATTGCATGGGTGCTGAAATGATCGCAGAATCAGACAGGAATTCAGCAATAAACCCTGCCCGTTGTGTCTCCTTTCATGATAGTGCTTCTGATGTGCTTGAGGGAGGGCTGCAGGATCTGACCCAACTCTTAACGACACCTTGGGAGTCTTTAAGCACTGAGGTACAGTCCATGCCTGAGTGGCTGCAGCTCCCTAATGGAGAAAGGAAATCTTAGTCATTATTCCTTATGGGAGCGATACACAGCCTCTCACAAACTGAAAAGCCAGCGCACATTTCTAATGCAGTCTCAAAAGTAGATCATTATGTATATCATTTGGTATAAACATAGTCATCAGGGGAATTTGGAATAGATTTATACCAACATTTTAATAAGTTTCATAAGAAAGTGGTTCATCAAATAAAAATAATGAATGATGGAATTAAAGAACCACTGAAAATTGCTAATGTGTTTAATCATCTCAACATCTATATTTATATATGACAAATTTGGATGATATAGCGGGTGTAATTCCATTTCAAGTCTCCAAGCAGGGATTGCATTCCAAGACACTCAACAAAAGAAAAGCCAGAGCTTGCCTGTGAGCTCTGAAAGTAGGACCCTGTGACCATTTGTGTGAGGGCACTTGGAAGCCTCCCTGACATCCAGATATTCAGCTAATCAAGAAAAGTCACGTGTGAGCCAGAGGAAAAATAACAAGACCGGGGCTATGTAGTAAATAAAGAGAATGCACAAACATGCTGTAAAGTTTGACAAACCTTGATGTTTTTGTGTAACCTAGAACCTGATCTGCATGTCCTGCCCATTACCCTGGTCACTTAGCTGTGCTCACAGGCACTGAACCCAACAGCTCACACACAAAGGGCTGAGGCAATGCAGTTATCTCAATCTGTGCTGCAGTCCTGCAAACACCCACGCAGCTGCCCCGCAGCGCTGAGCGTTTCTAAGGACAAAAGATCATAATTTCTGATCTTTATACTAACCACATCATTATAATTACCTTTCCTTTTGCTTTCACTCACAATACCTCACCTCTCCATGTTAAGCAGGACTACCATACCTTGGAAGAAGAGCCAGTGATGCCAGGGAAAGCACACGGAAGGTGCAGCTGCCAGGGGCAGAGTTCCCTGGCTGGGAACAGCACCTCACACACTGGCATCAGCCCTGTCGCTGGGTCCCCAAGCCTGTGGGATGGTGTGACCCACATCATTTCCCTCCAAACCACTTGCCCAAATGCAACTGTGGCATTTTTTCAGACAGGAACACAGCTGAAGACACAAAAGCCCAGCTGGACTGCTACAACCCTGGTTTGGCAACCATGAGCAAAAAGATCTGTAGAAGCAAAAAGATGACATCTCTAAAGAAATATGGCCTTTCTGGGGGACTCTACACTAAGACCTCTATCCCTTTTTTCAGGTGATGGCCCTCTCCTGCCCTGTCCCACCAGCAGGCTATTTCTCCTTGCTGTCAGCAGCTCAGTCTTACTCCCAGCAGAACAGAAGCAGCTGGTTCCAGAACCCCCAACAAAACCTCTTCCTGCTCTGCCTAAAAGAACTGTCTGAGGCAACAAAAGTAAGAAAGGCTGCAAACAGAAACCTTGAGCAGAGAACCTGGACCTGTCAAAGGCAGGGAGGCCGTGTGATGGCCCTATTTATAACTGGCCATATGGCAATTGATTTCCTGTTGCTCACACAGGACATCTCTGTGACTCCAGCCTCTGTGCTTCCCACTTTGCTCTTCTGCCAGGTTTATTTATACTTTTCCCCAGCTCTGAAGGCAAATCAAGTTAATTGCCTATTACATGAGATTGAGCAAAATAACTAAAAGAATAAAGAAAGTGAGAATATAATGCTCTGATTACTCTCCATGGGAGCTGTGGAACAACGGGATAGTTATTCCTGCACAAAGCAAGGAGGTGCTCTACCTTTTCTGCTGTGTATAGGGCTGAGCAACAGGGCAGGTTTATACCCATGTTACTATTCAAATGCTCATTCTTACCCAGAGTTCCACATAACTTTCCATTAAAACTGACATCTCAATTTGAGATGCACTTAGCACCCCCAAATCTAAAGGATCATCTTAAAAGCCTGCCGATTTTGCAACTGCATGATGAAAGAAATAACAAATTAAATTATTTTTTTTATTGAACACCGTACAATATTAGTCCATTTGGAATAGAGATAAGGAACTAAAGAGCCAAAAAGGCCTTTCCAGTCAATGAGCTAAGATAAAGAGATGCCTGGGGGAAAGAGACAAATTTGGAGTGTAGGAAATGAAAAACAATTAGAAGAATTAAAATAATTGTATTTTCCATGAGGGGAAAATAGAGATATAGGATAAATTACTAAGATGGGTTTCTAGAACAAACAGTGCAGCATTCAAAATGGTAATAATGGGGTTTCAAGTAGAGCTATGAGAAAACCTGCTTAGTGAGCATAAGCCCAACTTAAAAAAATTTCTAATCACAAATTTGGTGAACCTAGGGAGAGGTTAATTAAGGCTAGCAGAAACAAAGAGGGCAAGGGCAAGGCCTACTGCAGCAGTTCCCTCCACCCTTTCAAATTTCCAGCAAGTGGAAACAAAAGACTGCAGCAAGGGAGGTAATGACTGTGGAAGAGGGGGGAAGCAACATTACCGTGTTCCCTTGTCCTACACTTAACCCATCTCCCAGTCACACTGAGTGATGCAATCTGCACAGGGCATCTGTGGATGCAAGCATTTTTACGAGCTACAATTCCTTTCAAAAAGTGGCGTTGCTTTGCTAATTAGTGAGAAGATAAATATTTCTGACAGATGAAATATATTGTTATCTTGTTAATTGAGTTGCACAGAATCTATTGGATGAAGTAGTATATTCTCTCTTCCTCTCTAGGGTTGGAGTTCAATCTTTACATTTTTTGCTTCCTTAAACACTAATAATGAGCTGAGAAACAAAGAACAACCTCCTACAGTGTGGGTGGGGTCCTAGTGCTTAAACTGGTTTCCTTCAAAACCCCAATCCATTGACCTGCAGATCAAAAGTATGTGCTACTTGTATCTTTCACCATCTGCAATTAAAAAATAAATAAATAAGCCCTTGAAGGGATTGGGAAAAAAAAAAAGTTCCAGCAAATGATCCATCACTGTCTATTGCAGGCTGCCCTCTTCAGAAGTACTCAGTCTTGCCTGTTTTTAAAAGATGGGAGGTTGTACTTTTACACAGAGTAGACATCAACCAGGTATCAATGTCTCAATTCCTTCTCTACAAGGATATTAGCCAGAATAATATGAAATATTATGTACAGCACTTCTTGCAGAAATAGCCAAGACTGTCTTAAAGACAAAATAGCCCAAATCCCCACAAGTTTGACAAGACTAAATTCTTCCAGGTAACAGTAGCTGTGGCTGAGCTACCAAATACCAGAACACACCAATGTCCCAGCTGTAGCCCCCGTCAGTCAGTGCTAGGAGCCCAGTCTCAGCACTGCTTTAGAGGGGGCTGCTTTGGACTATGCCTGCAGATGCCAGGGGAGAGGGGAGCACCAGTACCACCAGCTTTCCTATCTGCACAGGCTGCCAGGAGCTCTCATAAGGCATCATCCTTATGTTTCATTCTCATATTTATATTTCTGCAAATTTCTTTACCACGTATTAGTCTTTCACTGTGAGCCCATTATTGTCATAATTAAGAGGAAGACCAGAGGACTTGATTAGTTGAGTCACCACTGCTCTAGCATTGCCAGCTTCGTGGCTTCCATTTATTTCTCACCAGGTTATGATGGCAAGGTTAGCACCCACTTCAAAAGTTATATTTGTAAAGTCCAAAATCAGAAAACAGACATAGCAAAGGAATCATATACATCGCTTATTCATACTTCAAGATTTTAAAGCCACTTTTAAAGTTCTGGGAGACTGGGTTCATTTTCCTCCTACCACTTTAGAAAAAAAACAGTGTCTTGATCCACAGTAGCAAAGCAGAAGTTGAAAACAGAAGGCTCTGCTGTCCTATTTCAGTCTTAAGATTAATTGCATTTTCATAAAAATTTTTATGCTCCATTCACCTTATGTCCCTTTGCCTTACCTCCTCTTCCTGAGAGTTTTAATAAATGACTCATCCTTACTAATTCAGCCCTGCCAGCTTTCTTTTGGTACATAATATTTCAGTACTTAATGCAGTAAAATAGTCTCCCCTAGCCAATTTGATTAGTCATAGCCTCATCTTTGCTTACCATGCTATTTTTCATTTTTTTAGTCATCTGGAATGTATTCCCTGCTCTGGTTCACGCTGTGTTGCTTTGTGTTAGAAATCCTAAACAAGACATACTTTATTTGTGAAATGCTGGAATGGCCTACTATTAACCAAATGCTGCAAGCAGCGAGCTTTACACTTTATTTGAACTTTGCTAACAACTTCAACCCAGCTGCTCCAGCTCCCTGAGCCATCCCTCTCAGTCAGGTACATCTCCCAGAGTGCAGACCCGCTCCAGCAGCTCACACAGGACCACAACTAAAGAAGCTGCACTGTCCTGAGGGTCTCCAGACCTTCACTGCCACATCACCTTCGAACTTCGGCCTTGTGTTCCCTCAAATCTCCCCATTTATTTCAGAAAAAGTGCTCCTTAGGATTCGCCTCTGCCCTGAGTATTCCATACCTGTTTCAGATCACCTGTGGGTTCTTTATGATGAAGTTTTTTCATTGTAAGAGAAGTCTCAATTTTTATGTAGGCTTACTTGAAATTTTCATTAAAAGGTTAGATGGTTATTCTTCCTAGTCACTGCTGAAGATGTAAATGAAGGTGAAAACACAATATTGATGCCTGCAGTAAAATGTTACTCCCTTTCACCCCTTAAAAATATAAATCTAACAATGTTGCACTGTATAAAGAAAAAGCCACATACCATTTTTTCTACATCCAGTCACTACATCCATTCTGAGTTTCAAGGTTTCTGAAAAAAGGCAAGGATGGAAAGATCTCATTACTCTTGTCAGGTAGCCAAGTGTCGCCTCCCAAAGACAGTTTCACCTGTTTTAATTGCTTGTTAGTTAAGTCAACCTGCCTTCAGCTGAAAGATTTTTATTGTAATTAAGATAGGCATGGTTACTGAATGTCAAAAAAATGTATCTTATTTGCCTACCACTTCCATTTACAGAATGTGCTATCTTCTCAGCTATAATAGACAGAGAGATTTTATAATAATTAACCTAAAAAGGCTATTCATAGGAAAGGGCCCAGCTGTGATCTGATTAAGGTAGTCTAAAATCCTTGGGCCAAATTAAAACATCTTGTAAAGTATCAATTGACTTAGCACGCTTTTTATATTTCTCTCTATGCTCCACTGTTTTTTGTACTCCAACATAGTACTTTAAAATGAATTTTATCTTGTTTTTCCCCTGCAAACAGAAAATATCATTGAATAATACGCTTACATACTAAAGCACTAAATATAGACTTTTGGAAAATGTCTGTGAACTGACTATAATTTTTGTATAGCCACTATTAAGTGAGTGCAGACTACAAATCTTGGCACATTCAATTCCGAGTTCACTTTCACTCTGTATCCCAATGAAATTGAGGGGGTTGTGTTTGTCATACAGATGAAGCTTGGCCCCAGCGAATAAAGAATAAGGATTAAATCTTGATCTCTCTGAAGTTAAGGGCCAGGCTCTTCTTGCTCCAGTTGGTTCAGGATTTCACCCTAGGTCATATGGCAGAATTTTACCCTCTGTTTGAGGAGAAAATGAATTAACTGTCACATGCCAGACAGATGAACATAACGCAAATTAATCTGTAACCAGAAAACAAGCCACAGGGAACATCACCATCACACAAGGCTCCATACATCACGAGACCTTCTGCTCAACATGAAAGCTATGAAGGTGCCTCTGTCTCTCTCTGGTTCCATCATCCAGAGGCCTCCTTTGAACCAACTTCAGGAGGCGTCTCTGCTACCAACTCCTTTTCCATGAAGGAAGTCTGACTACAGCACCTCCCTGATTCTTGATTAATTAGCGGGCTATTCTGCATACTCACAATATGTATTACATATAGAAGAGCGTTCTGGCATTGGTCCAACCCAAAGTGTAGGAAGCTGAGTGAAAAATTCCCACCAGTGATAAAAACAGTTAGGGTAATGGAGCTTTTCAAAAAAGAAACACATTTCATTTTCACTTTACATTTTTCTTCAAAACAGATGGATATTTTGAATGTGAATAAATACTAGAATGAGTTGAAAAATGAGCACATCTTACTAAGAAACTTTAAAAAGTTTTGCACTATTCAGATTTTTAAAGAATTAAGTCCAAAATTTGCCAATCTACCTTGGATGACACTGTAAAATGTTTTCAAACACCTAACTCACATTTCTCAGAATAGTCTGCCCTGGATTACTGTAAATTAGAAACTACTTCCAATACGGTTAACAAAGAAGAAAATCACACTAAACCTGTATGCCACTCTGGTAAGGCAATAAACCTCTAAGAGTAGGGTGAATGCCACAGAATTAGACAACTGGCCATAAAGTATCAGTGAAATCGATCCACGACCAGCACGTGGCAAGGCTGTGGAGCAGGCAGTGTTCCACAAGGCTTCATTTCGCTTGGTTTTCACCTGTCTTTTTACTCTTTCCTCTCCATGTGCATCAAAAAGTGTCTATACTAAGCATTATTTAAATAGATAAGTTCTGTTTTCTCTCTGTTGGCTTTAACATTCCTGCAAGCTAAGGAAAATAAATGTGGAACCTGGGAGATTTTTATGACAACTCCCACACTCCATTAAATTCTCTCAGGAAAACATGAATTGTGATAAGACAAACGGACTGAAGTAAATGGTCTAAACCCAGAAAGTGACTGAGGGGGAGTGGCAGAGCAAATAGGCAGCCTACAAATCCCAGCAGGGTTTAAGGGACAGCCCAGCCCACGCAGGAGCAGGGCACAGGGCGCAGTTACACCTTGCTGATCCTCCACATCTCAGCCCCTGTGCACTGCACAGGTGGGGAGGGGGGGAGGCAAGAGGGGGGTTTGGCCAGCAGAAAGCTGCCTTGCTCACTGCATGGCCTGCGCTGCTCGGCAGGGTTTGTGAAGCTGGGAGCAGGCTGGGAACAGCACCCAGCTCCACCCCTTTATCCTGTCTGAGACCTCCCCACCTCTGGAGGGTGCTCCACCAAGCAGCTGTAAACAGACACCAGCTCCTTGGCACCTCACAGGCAACACAAAGGGGATCAAAAGTGGAGCAGGAAATCTGGCTGTGGGGCTCTTGTTCACACTTTACATGCCTTTTTCTTTCTATCTTTTTTATTTTTATTTCTTTTTCTTTAACAATGACAGGATTTTTAGAACTGGAGACATATCCAAATAATGTCAAAAAAAGGAAAGATTTTGGTTATAGTTAGTTATCTGGCACTATCTATTTAGAAATGTCTGAACAAATAACTCCAATGTCAGATGTTCTAGTTCTGGCAGAGAGAAGAAATACGATTAGATCTGGCTGCCCAGATGTCCCAACACTGAGAATAATATTTTTAAGCACGAACTCATGTACTGCTGCTGTCATGTACTTCAATAGACTTATTTTGTTCTCATGGGCCATAAATTGTAGTAAAATTGAACCAGATTAATGGTTATAACTGGCCTTTCTTCTGTCAAACATTATTTCAATAGAAAACAAGGGTCTTTATGTGTATAGACTCGAGTTCCTCTTCCCTTGGTAACGTGCAGGTCCTTGTCATTGTACTCTTGCTGAACTATCCAGAAATAAGAGCTTCTACTTGCTATTTCTTTCCACTTATTTGATGGCACCTTTCCCATTGCCATATGGTGTTTTCTGCTTATGTTTATATAAACACAGTTTATCTATAAACATACAATCCTGTACATTTCTTCATATTGTCAGTTTCATTTATTTTCACCTGCTTTCATTCCTTTTCATTTCTAGGATCACTGAGATGGCAACAACTCCTATCATGCAGTTTTGTCTCTTTTTCAGTTATTTGTGTGCTGGTAGTTTGTTGCACCCGTAGCTCTGTGCGCTGATTATGTTGATGTCGCTGTGTTTATGAAATTCTCACTTTTACAAAAGAAAATGCTTGAATATCAGTGCCAAAGTACATCATTTCCTTTCTTCTGATTTAAAGAAGATAGCTTTATTTGAAAAAGCACTTGAGGATACCTGGTTTTCTGAATGGTTATCTATACTTTTTATTCATTAAAAGCAGAGACAAGCTCAAGACACAGAAGTGGGGTGTCTCATTTTTTGCCTAAATCTTGTGCTATTTAAACCTATTTATAGTTTCAGCTTTATACACCCATCAGAAGTGGACATCAAGAAAGCAGTTTTGACAGTAGGTGAGTGAAACTCTCCAGCAAAAAGTTCCAACCAGATTGCTTTTTCCTGAAATGAATACGCAAAAGGCTGCTTTTGCTCTCTTCAAAATTGTTCACAGGGGTCTCATTATTTGCACAGAGATTTATATAATTGCACCCACTCACATGATTTCAAAAGCTGTGTGTATAAAAAAAGAAGAAAATAAATATTTTAATATTTTATTTCTTCTTAATGTCTAGCAAGAAAGTTCAATTACAGCCTCTCTACTTATAAAAATCATACAAAGGTTTCAAGTCTCAGCATGTTCCGGCAGTAAAGTGCAAACAATCTTGTGGTTACAAAGGCTACTTTGCTGAACCTCATTCCTTCTTCTTTCTCTCCCACCAGCTGAATAAATGAGAGACATATTTAGCAGCTTCAGAAGAAACTATTTTCTCATGCTCCCACTAACAAATCAGGGCAAGAAATGACAGTAAGTCACGGGATAGGAGCAAAGGATGTAGAGAAAGGAGTAAATTAGAATTGATAAGGGAGGACGAGATAAATAGAGGAAAAAACCCAAGCCCAAACACTAAATTCTGACAGCAGATGAAAACGGAGCAGCATATATGGAGGAAACAAGATGGTAGAGCATAAAAAATAAACACATTATAATCTCTTGAAATCAGATTGTTTTCATTCATAATCATATCAGAAAACCAGAAATTAGTGGCAATAATATATTTGCTTTTTAATTGGCTTTCCTCTATTATTCCAGATTGTTTATCCAGTACATGGTGACACAGCAAAGACAGAAACCTTCAAAATAAAAAAGAGAGCCACAATACTGTAACCCAGGCACTGACTTGATTAGGAAAACTCATTTGTCATGAAGAAAAGCTCCTAAAACCTCACACTAGTGCACAGTATTTCTTCTTATGTTTTGGTTCAAGTTCACAACCAAGCAAAACAAAATCTTTGCAGACCCCTCCCAAGGCAGTGTGTGCCAGTGGCACCTGCAGCATCAGGAGGGCGGCTGGGGCCTCCTCATCCAGCAAAGCCCTCCCCGAGCCCTGCAGCCACTGCTGCAAGGAGTGCGGGCTCTGGGAGTCCTTGCTTAGCTCCTATCAAACGGTTTTACACATTTGCAGGAGTACAGGGTTAGTCAAAGCTAACAGTACCCCACGCGAGCCCCCAGCAAGTGCTCTCCAGATGGATGCTGCTGTTCCCTGTGTGGCCCGGGGAGCTCCTCCCCAGCAGCACTTTGCTTTCTGGTACTCGCTCATTCTGCTGGCAAGGAAGAAAATGACATCTAACATGTTTTGAATTAGAATGACTACAGATTTTCCCCAAAACAGTGCGTTTATATAGAGAGAGATCTCATCCAAAAGTGATAAAATTCAGGTTTGTTTTCTATGACCTTTACCACAGGCGACAAACTTCAGACAGAAGACAGGGGGAGGTAGACTGTTCTAATTGCTCCACATACCCACAATTAATCTATAGCCTCACTACCTGGTTTTAATTTGTGGGAGAAGCTGCCTCACCACATCAAAGATAGTGATTCACCTCTCCACTAATCAAAATTTGAAGAGCTACTACCAATAGTAATTAGAGAGCTAAGGCCAGCCATCATGCAATTCAGCATTAATTAAACAATGTTAGAGCAGTTTTCATTCAGCTCACAGAGTGCACCAGAAATAGGCAGAATAGGCATCATAGATTTTATCTACTTTTCCAGGAATCTTTTGCTCCTTGTGATTAAGGCCCTCAGCTCCCCAGTGACCACAAAATTCAACCTCCTTTTATTGCTATGAGATGAAGAATAGTCACTTGGATGGTTCCCCCTTTTAATAACTATTAAGAAAAAGGAACAGTTCACTTTTTTTTGCATTTCAGCAATTACATAGGTATTTAAAGAAAAGGTGACATAACAGACAATATATTTATAGATACTATAAATCAGTGTCCATCTATTCAGTCAGTTTGGAATTAAGGAAACTTCTTAAAAGCAGATGTACGAGTACTGCTCTTCAGTGATGCTTTCCACTCTCTAGCATTTGAAGGGTCTTATTTTAAATTTGGCCTGTCTGTAGCTGGAAAAAACAGTGGTAAACTGGGGTCCAGTGATTTTTCATATTCTTGTGGAATAGGATTGGGTAAAAAAAAGACCAAATCCTCAGCTTTAATAAACTGACCAAAGTTTACTGTGGGGGACAACACCTAAAAATCTGAGAATGGATAAGGCTAAGATTAAAAAAGCATACAAAAAGCATATAAAATGAGGTAACAAAAATTTTGATGGTGAAAAAAATTCCAGCATACTAAAAATAGGAAAGAACGCAACATGATAATATGAGCCCTTATTAATCTTTGTTTGCAACCAAAAAAATTAGCATATAATTTGGCAATAAATAATTTTTTAACTCTGTCAGCTCAGGACCAAGGCTGAGGCAATGGTGCTAGCCAAGAGCGAGACACAAGGCTGGTTTTATATGGGATTGGTCATTCCTGTGGGCATCCACAAGGGACTAGTCCATGAATCACATGCAGGCAAGTGGGGTAAGGGATTCATCTGAGACCAGAGTCGAAAGCAGACCCCATAGGATTTCTGCTTGGAGCACCTTCCTGTGGCCTGAGCCCTGGAGGTGCTGCTGCATGGCATCCTGGCTGGCTGAAGCAGAGTACACTGCCAATAACCACCTAACTAAGGCGAAATGTCTGTATGATTAACACGGCAGGACTTCAGGAGACCAGAGCAGCCATACTTCAAACCCATGTTAAGCTCATTTTGGACCTAAGACTACTTTAATAATGCATTGATGTAATCTGCCAAACACATAGCTATAGCTGCAGCTCTGGGAATGAAAAATGTTCAGCTGTGTGTGTCCATGTTCCACACAATTTCTTCCTTTTACCAACCTCTCTTGGTGTTTCATATGCCTTAAAAATGGTTTGAATGATGTGCATTGGGGCTCCAGGGCATCTGGGAACGGGCCTGGTACTAAAAGGAAGCTTTGCAACAACGGGGTAGAGAGGGGACAAGATGTCATGAAATATGAGCTTCCAAGTCAACCTACATATCATGGTTTGTTTCCTAAGGAAAGAAAAAAACAATTACAGTGCTCAGCTTCAAATCAAAATATTTTATTGGCGTGCCACGCAGTACAAACACTGTCAATGTGTAGAAAAAGCAGAAACCTCGGGTAACTGTCAGCAATAGATACAACACATCGTGCATCTGCCCAAGATAACTCTTCACAGTGTGTTTGGGGTTTTATCCCCTGTGTCCATTTGTCATTATTGTCCATTTCTAAGCTGGTGGCAGGTTGCTACATAGCATGATGCTATCCCTGCCGTTTCTTTCCTTTCTCCTAGGGTATGCACAGTTTTTCCTCATCGTTTTTTAATGGAAAGTCTTTTATCATTTCTGGTAATGTAAGCAAATATCTTCCTAACACTGTCTTGTACTATTCATACTGGAGCAGTAAGCGCCTTTTATCCAGTGTTTTCTTTTCTGTCACATGGGCTGCACAGCCTCTCTTCTACCAGTTCTCCTTTACAGAAAATTAGTCCGGAATTAATTAGGATCTTCCTCAGTTTTGCATTCTGATGTAATCAATAGTCATAAATAATCTCAGGATTTCTTCAACTGTCTCAGATCCTAAATTTCTTTTCTGTTGTCCAGAATAGTTAGATATGACAGAAAAAACTGATGTTTATAACATTTGGGAGAAAGATTCTGTTGGATCCATTATTAGAAGCTTACTGTCATTTTTGCTCATTAACTTCGTGAAATAGTAACTTGAGCTGAAAGTTCAAGAGTCATAAGCAGCCCTAGGATCCTAACCCAGCAATTATCTTCTTCTTGTCAACAAAATTACACAACACTCAGCTTCTTCTCTACACAGCACTCAACTTCTCCTCTGCATCCATCACAGAGATGAGCCAACGGTATCCACAGTATGAATCAGCAGTGTCCATGCCCAAAGTGAGGCATTTTTGATGCCTGGCTAGCAAGGATACCAGAATGACCAAAGAAAAGCAAATGAGAACATATGTTTACATTTTTATCCTGCTCACAGTCACTGAGCTGTGTCTCACAAACTTCTGAAAGTGCCCTGGGAGACCAGAAACGAAGCCAAGGCTGTACAAAAAACAAACATGGGGACGTGATTCTCAGCTCTGCTGGGTTATTTTCTCCCATAGAGAGATATATAAAGATACATAAGCACGTTTCCCATTATTTTCAAAAGTGACTGCCTGGTGGACACCTATATTTCTGAGTGTTAAAAGGATACTTGTTTTCTGGGGACAGCTGAGAGCTTTTTTCTCTCCAGTGTGTGATTATAGAGGGCAGGGAGCTCTCATCCCCTTCTCCCGTGAGTTCCTCTAACAAAAGTGACTCTGAATTCTGTGTCCTTTCAGGCCTGATGTGGTGATGAAAGAATGCACATGTTAAAAATTAAAAAATAATGGAAACCATTGCAAAGCTACACTTTAATTTGCTAAATAGAGTAAAACTGAAGAGAAGGCTTAAATATAAAGAAACTTTGAAGTGCATGGATCAACATTTGTTACGTAAGTAGGTTTTTCAAAGTCATTCCCCACTATAACTATACAGTAGAGTTAACCCCCATTTCACAAGACCCCCACATGTTTTTTTATTCTTCTTGTGTTTATGTTTTATTTCTTGCATCAATGAGTCATAAGATGCAAGGAATTAATTTGAAGCTTGAAAGCTAAAAGGAAGAGAAGCCGATATGTGTAGTACTGTAGACTCAGATTCTTGTATCTAACTACATAACATATTTTCTTTCCACAGGAGGTAGTTATGACAAATTAGAAGTCTGAAAATTTTCTGATGGTGTAAAGGCTCCAGCTGTCACTAGGGAGATAGTGATCAGATTTCATAGCTGCATGGTCCCATGGCACCACTAAGAGTTCCATATGGTCATCCAAATGTTTCAACTAAACCCACAAAAAAAAAATTCCACCATAGCTTTTGCTTTTAGAAAAATAAAATTCTTCTTGGTAGGAATTTTTCATAACATACCACCAGTAAACAAAACTTTCTTGATTTGGTTGTCTTAATAGGAAATAATTTTTCGCATCGTTTTCTTTGTTTCGGGTTGAAGTGGGCAGAAATAGCAGCAGTGCAGCACATGTGCCCGACCTCTAACTTTTTAATCTAGCACAACTTACATAACATAAAGTAGGCTGGTAAGTGGACATGCAATGAATAATTAAGGTGTGTATATGTACACGGTGATAAACAGTAATTTCTTCAAACCACTTCTCTTTTGGTATAAAACCACCTCTGTTAAATTGTTAATGCTATTACTGTGGACAGAGACTCCTTCATTCACGTCAAAGATGTCAGCATAAGCCTCACACAATAACAAATGACAAATGCATAATTTATTGATTCTTAAATGGCTATGTCCTTGGATGTATTTCTTATAACTAATTTGCTAGGAAACACATCTGGCTCCTGAAGATAGCATCTGTTTTAAAGAAGGTCAGTGCTATATTTTAAAGGCAGAAGAACATAATCTTTTATCTGCTGTGCTCCTCTGCTCTTTTAGCCTACAAATTCAGCTCTCATTCTGTCTACAAATTTTTATATCAAATCAAAAATTGAGCAATCTGTTGTTGAGTTTTGAAACAATGACAAACATACACAGGCACTGTGAAAATGCAAGGAGAGAATGTATAATTTTCAACTGACTGTGTCCTGCGTGAACTGAATTATTTAAAAAAGAAATTAAATTCAATTACAGTAATATTGCTTTTCATTAATACTTCTATTTTACAAAGTTCAATCAATCTGTTTCAATAAGTGGTGCTTGCTTGTCCAGAGCTTGTTTTATTTAGATGTACTGCTTCTGAATGTGAGTCTAAGATCTTCTTGCATAAAATCTGCAAACAGAGAATGCTGCAATGTTTATTCTGCTATTGGGCCATGAACCATGACTTATCCCCCAATTATTCTTTTACGTGCAAAGCCTGATCCCTCACACCTTTGTTTTTTCTGCGTTATATTTATGCACATATATATTCCATGTAACTCCAATCAATATATCTTTGTTATTTCATCAAGTTTCCATTGAATTTTAGCAGTATTTATTCTTGCCTACTTCATGGCCAGAACATTAAAATATAAACAAATGCTTAAAATCAGCCTGAAGTTTACATTAAAATAGGCAGACACAAGAACAAACGATTCAGAAACTGCCATTTTAACCCTGTGATGAACAGCTAGGCACCTTTTGCTTTTATATTTCACCTTGCACCATACACAAAATGTTTAATTATTTGAGGATTAATGGAGGTAGTTTATAATTAAGCTGAAGTATGAACTGATGTCATCATCTCAGTATGATGATATACAGTTTTATGCCAAAGCACCTGTTGTTTTGGAAGGAAGCAGCTGATATCATTATCTACCCAGCCAGATAGCCTAGTTTCCTGCTGCTTAAAAAATTATCCTAAGGGTTACCTAAGTTGGGGTAATACAGCATTTACTTTTTCATGCCCAGGATAGGAGAGAATGCATAAAATTACTTTATTCTCTAAGGTAGAGGGGGAATTGGGGGGGGTAAGGGGAGGGTCATGATGCTAAAACAGTATTTATTTGTGTGGAATACAAACCTTGCCATTTTTTTCATGCATGAATATACATGCAAAAAGATTTATAACAGGTATGTAAGTAAATATATGATTGGACAAGAGTCCTTTATATAGCACAAAGGATAAGATCCTCTGCTTTGCTGTGGACATTTTTCACCATATGATTGACCTGACCACTGTACAGCAAAGGTTAACCCCAGCTGGGGATTTCTCCTGTGTAGAGGTACTCAGCTGCCACCCTGTTCTTTGTCCCTGATGTTATGAGGAAAAGAGTTGCCAGGGCAATTTGGGAAGGGGGAGGCTCTGTTATTATGGTGGGCATTTGGCAGCCATGAGGTCATTGCAGCATCTCATGCCAGTGCTGTGGATTAAAGCCACATGTGTGAAACACTGAATCCTGGAGCCGCAACCAGCCTTGGGAAGCCCACGCCTCCGTCCATCCATCCGTCCATCCGTCCGTCCGAGTGCTGTTCTGACAGGGTGTGGAATCAAGCCCAGTGTTTTTAGCGTGCCTCCAGCGATCAGGCTTTCCTCTGAACTGTGGCGTTATGCCAGAGCTGTTCATTTGGGTTGTCGTCAACCTGCGCTGCTATAAGGAGAGCTAAAATGCAATACTAGCAAACACATCTCAAGATTTTTTGGCTTTCTCCTGTCTCCTGATGAGAATTTTCTGCCTTTCTCAGCCACGTGATGCCACATCCACCAAATTTTCCTTTTGTAATAATGCCTGATGTGCATTCTGAGCAGGTGCAATATCATATATTTGCTAGGGCTTGTCATCTATATACACACAATATTTGAAGAAGCACAATAACATGATTTCTTGTTTTGCTTCCTTCAATCCTTTTTCATGCATTTTTTCCTTTTTTCTCTTTTTTTCCCTCTTTTGAGCTACCTTTTTCCCCACTCAGTTCTCAAATACATTGAATAGAATATCTCTTCACTCTTCTTTTAGGGTCTTTCCAAGAGTATTCCTACAGCTGCTCTTTCCATAGATCTGATACCATTTTAAAAGGAAACAGTGACTAGTAGGAGGTACATTTCCCACCTCTCCCCAGCAACTTAGTAGCTATGTCACTTGGCAGATCATACCACTTAATAATATGAATAAAGCAACTTTTGACAGAGCAAGAAGTTGTGATGGAAAGAATCCTGTGGTCTTTATTCCCACATCTTGCATCCAGTTTTCCTTGGGACGTGTTTTCTGTTGGTTCCTCCACAGTCATCTTAGAGAAATAATATTTCTTGAATGTAACTATTTGGGTTTTTCTATGAAGAGGAGACAGCAGGTTTCTCCACTGTGTTTTTACCCTCTCTATTTTGAAGTTATCTTATTTCATTTTCGTCAATATTTCTGGTTGTTCTTTCCTTTCTTCTGAACTATTATTGTGCCCATAATTGTGCTATGCATACTGATGATAAGTGAAAAGAAAACTTAAGTGATCTTCAATAGATAAAAATACAGAAATACTTACTCATTTCCTGACATCTCACCAGAGTTAACATGGCTTTCTTAGCAGTGACAAACATTATGAAATTAGCACTCTTTTTGGGCTTATATTTGTATTACAAACTGGTTTATATGCGATAGATTAATGAATGTTTTTAAGGGATTTTTATTGAGCTTCACATCAGATGGGAAATAAGGTGTAGAAGCTTCCTGACAGAGGAATACTCATTGTGGTGGTTATAATAAGGGTGTGCCAGAGATCAAATTAGTGCCCTAATGGGCTGGAGTTCAGCCCCGTGAGCATCGTGACATTGTGCACATTAACCGTGGACGTGCGCGGAGGCGAAAGGCTCTTGTCTAGATATTTATGGGTATTGAAAACCACAGCCACCAGCGTTGAATGAAGCTAAGTTTTATCCTAACCTTCCTCCTCTCCCTTTCACATCATACAACTGCCCTGCAAATTAGGTTTTCAGAAAGTTATTTAATAATACAGAAAGCTATGCTGCCACTCTGAATGTGCAGTAATTGCCTGTGGGTATGCACTATGTTTACAGCTGGTGCATTCTAAGCCTTGGATGCTATTTCTCTTTTTGCTAGACTTCAAAGAAAGTATTGCTTGCTATTTTTCATGATACCTAGCATTGGTATCTGACCAGCATAATGAAATGCTGACCAAAGGTAACAGTATAAATTTCTTTTCTGTACTTCTTTTCTTTGCAAAATGTAGCACACAGTTTCTCTAGAATTTGTTAGGGTAAAAAGAAAAGTGAAAAGTTTGCATACATTTATATAAATGAAAAACCTGTCGTAGACAAGTTCATAAATAGTGACTGTGTATATTTCTGAGATAATAAAAAATTGAAAATTACCCCATACTTCCAAGAATAATAAAACTATTATTTATCCAAAACACAATAGTAATTAATTACAAATTTGTATCAAATTCTTTCAATCAACAAGTTTCATTTCCCTTGAAATTTATTTGCCAGAAATGCCGTATTTTTAAAGAATGAAAACATAAAGACAAAACAAAATTAGAATTGAACCTTCACATCGAGCTAAAGGGAGAAAACCATGGATGTATTTTTAAAATGTTTTGGTACAGGTTGACCTTGGAAATATATGGATATTTCTTTTGCAAACTTGGCTTCCACCATTGACACTTTTTCATTTCAGGATTATTAGCTGCATCAATAATAATTACTTAAGAAATATCATGGTCTTGAACTTTTTCTGAAGACCTGACACAGCACTTTCAGGAATATTTTGTGTGTACTAATCTATAGCTCATAATTTTTGATAGAATTTCCAAAGTGTCCTCAAAAACCTGTGACAAGCAATAATCCAGATCTTTAATGTTTCCTAACTGTTTGCTTCTGTAAATCCTAAATTCACTGGAACAATGAAAGCTTTGTCCAAAATCTGCCAAGGAGCCTTCTCAATTTAACATAAAACTGAGCAGCCTCAGAGTGGTAGAAGTCTTATGTCTTAACCAACTTCTTTGAATTTTTTGTCTTCAAAATTATTTTCCTTCCGTACATTAAAATGAGATTTTAGAATAACCAAAATCTGTCCACAGACTTCTGCTTCACTCTGGTCCATCACCAGAGGCTGAAGACACTGGAACAGCTGCATCAACACAAAAGCCTCCAATATGATGCTGGATCAAGCACAGCAATTGCCCTTTTGTTTTCTCTTTTGAGGATGTTTGGTTTGTATTTTACTTTTTGAAGACAAAAAGATACTTTTTGGGTCTCTGGGAATGTCTGTACAAACATGCAATTCTGTCTGTACAAACATTTCTCTTCTGAACTAAAAATAGAATTATTTTAAATAAGACCTTGGGAAAAATGTGAACCAAAGTGAATCATGTGCCATATTGCTCCTTGGAATATTAAGGCTAAATTCCCTACTGGCATACACTGACGTAGGTCTGTTGAGTTCAATGGAGTTGTTATATCCCATACTAACAGGGAATTATGGAGGAGCTTGGTTTTGTTACATAAATTAGACTGATGTGAACTAGATAATTAAGACTTCCAATTAAGCTGTGGGGTTTGTACAATCTGATTCCTGTGAATACATGGGTTGAATATACGTGATCAGAATCTACTTTTATATTTTGTATTATAATATTCTGGAGAGCAAAATAACCCCTTGATTCTTTGCAGTAATGGAGAAAAGAAGGATGTTTCTTATGGGGTGACAAAAACTGCAATGATGACATCTTTAACTTTTGTGCTTCTCACACACCATAAATCAGACTCGGCTAAATCAGTGTAATCCTTTACTGACATGAAAATTCCATTTTTTAGCTCTAGTTGAAGTGTTTGACATATTACTAAATATCTCAAATACTAAATCACTAAATATAGAGTAAACCAGTAATTTTCTGGTCAGTTCTCAGCAATTTAGCTACACATTTCTTGTTGCACAACCAGGAAGTTGGACCTCTTCCCTGCTGTAAAGGGGGACGAAAAAGGAGTCCTGGAAAGCAGAACCCGAGCTTGATAGACATACATATCATTATGAGCAGGAATCTAGGTAGGGGTCTGCAGGGGAAGGAAGTACCTTTAGAGGAACTGCTGCTCCCTGCAGTCTGTTGGATCTTCACTGAAGTCCTGGCAGGGAGAATGGCAGATGGAAACATCACTCAGCATTGCTTTTGAGAAAGTGTGTGTGCATCATCTTCTCACTTTTCCACAAAATCTCCTCCAAATCTTTTAAGCCACCACAGACGAGGAGCTTCCACCTGGAAGGACAAGGAGCTTCCACCACCACTGTATCTACTACGGAGTGGGCTTCCAGAGTACAACCATGGTGTGTCTGGATGGAATATGAGCCAGTTATAACTGATTTTTTAGCAGTAATGAGCTGAAATCTTTTCAGCTTTCTCTTAGGGAACAGAGCGGGGGAAAATTCATTATAATAAAAGACTGATCCACGTGCAAGTAAGGAAGAGGTGAGCTCACTAAAGTAGTGAGTGCTCACAGTTGGGAACATTACAGCCTGGTAGGAGCCAACAGGCAGATGGGAGACTGGGATCCCAGATCCACACCAAGAGGCCTCAGGAAGGAATCTCATACTCAGACAGACCATAGAGGAGATGCACTTTCTCTAGGTTTATTCTGTCTCCTGAAGCCACCGAGAAATTTTGGAGTGAGAACTAGGTTAGAGAAAAGGATCCAACCTGCAAAGCCATTGTGGGCTGGGCAAACAACTGTTTTCCAGTCTGTTATTTTAACTTTTGACAGTGGATCTGAATTCCTCTGGTTTAAAAGTTCATTTTCTCTAACCTGGGTTCAAAAAAATCCAGCATTACAGGCTGAAAACCCTTCTGTTTCTCACTATAAGTATAGAATCAGCCTTACTTCACAGCTACACTTGGTTTGCCATCATAACTACAATCTCAGTAAACACTTGGAGAGCAAAGAAAAATGAGCTTTCTCTTCCTGTCTTCAGCTTTCTCTATTGTACAGACCTGGATCCTTCAGTCTCGTGATTGATAACTGTGCCTTTCCATGGCTATTTGAGATAATCATGTGGAAAATCAGTGCAAATGATGCATGTTTAATTGGGGCACTTCCAGAAATCCTGCATATCTGTTGACCTCTCTGAGAGAAATCTGGATCCACTTTGAAAGTCAACCAACAATTTCTGGCAGAGCCAAAGGCACTCAGACCTGAGACAGTAAATAACTGACATATTCAATGGCCAGAGAAAATGTGAACCTTTCAAATTGTTTCAGCCACGGCAAAGAAAATATTATATTACATTTAGTTCAGGCATCAATCGGTAAAATTCATTCTTTCTTGTAAATATATTTGCGAGGATCACATAACAATCACAGCCTAAATCCCTGGTTGGCATAGGTTTTCCTCATTCTGCTGCTTAGTGAGGAACTGGCTCCATGAACTCTTTGTGTCCTTCTTTGTGAACACCACCATCACAAGCACAGGCCAGGACTTCACGCTTTCTTGGTTTTAAACTTTGAGCCAGAGTCAGAGGAGAGAGAAAAAACAAAGCTCCAGAGAAACCTTACTGAACATTTTGTATCTCCTAAGGTTGGAAAAAAACTTAGTAGCTATTTACAAATTAATTGACTGTAGAGTGAGCTGTTTAAAGCAATCTCGTTGTTTAAAATACCAGTATAATATCAGGCAGACAAAGCAAATATTATATCATTAATCTCAAACAATATTTTGTGCTATGGTCATGACCTGTCAAGTGCTTCAGCAAAAAGACAGTGATACCTTTTGTGCTACAAAAGCTCTCAGAAGCTACACCAAGAAGACATTTGCTATGTCCCCACCAGAGTGTATTTCATGGTTGAAACATTTGTGTGCCCATTAAAAATACATTTCTGTTTCTAGACTCCGTGTGGCAACAGGTAAAGACTAGGCAGCTAGGAGAAGCTGCTTGTTTGCTGAGCCTGTCAGAACACTTCTGTGTCAACAGAGAAAATGTATGTTCACAGCTCTAATGGGATCCCTCTCCTGTAGTACCTTGTCACTTTGAGAGCGTCTTGCCCTCCATGCCCTGTGAGCATTTTTTACAGTCAGAATCAACATGCCTGAGTTCTTGTTTCCAACTTTCAGTAATGTTTATTATTGTTTGTCAGCAACTCAACTCTGCTGGAAAAACCTCCTTCGGTGAATAATGAAGTCATTCCCACAGTGACTGCTGGGTTCCAAAATTTTCAGTACTCTACCTATGGCTATTTATCTGTATATGAGAAGCACAGAAAATCTTACTTTTCATGGCCCATAAATAAACACCCAATCCAACACTTCAGCACATTTCTAATTGTAATGCAGCGTATAATGTTTCAGTGCACAATACAGATGTTTTCAGTTATTATATGAAGAGGAGACAATGATGGTTAAGTATGTGTTTGCATTATAGTCACGGCATGAAATCATTATGTTCAACTTTCCTGATCATTTTCTTCATATAAAAAAGAAAATTCCGTTCAGCCATTATTCTTTCCCACATGGAACAAGTTGCAGAAAAGTCAAAGACATTCATTTATAAACCACTAACTTACAGCAAAATAAAGGGCAAAATTTCTGTTTAAATATTGGACTCTTTCTGTCCTGTTTCTCTGTTGTTAATCATATACCACCAGTCAGCTGAAATGAGCCCAGGGGGCACAAGGATATGAGCAAGAGCAGAGTTGTCCTGTGGGACTTTCATGCTCAGAGATAACAGCCCAATAACCCATCTCCCTGGGTCTGTCCCCGCTGGGAGTTTCACAGGTGATTGTTCTCAGTGGAGCTCCAAAGTGTTTCCTCACTCACACCAGGGTACTACCATTTCTTTGATACTGGTTCTCATTAGCTTTTCTCTGCTTTCAGTCCTCTCTTTCTTTCTCCCCCATTTTCCTGTCCATCCATCTTGGCAGTGTTCTGGAAAGTTAAAACCCTACACGACAGAACCTTCTGCTGTCATTTCCTTACCCGCTCCAGAGCTATCTCCCTTCCAACCCGCCTAACTCCAGTAAATTATAACTTGATGAGAGTAACTCATTAGTTCACTTATAAAAAGGCCTGACTTCACAAACAGATATTTTTATGAGTTCTATTTGTGAAGTCACAAGTAACTACTTTGGTTATGTGAACAAGCTACATGGATGCACGTGGGCAGTAAATATCTAGGCAACTACAGACCACAACTTGAGACCATTTTAATTTTAGAAAAATCAAACCTTAAAAGGCAAAAAAGTTTTGTATTCCCAGATTGAAAGGGCTGGGTTTATCTCTTCAAGAGAACTTATCATTTGAGATAATTTTTGATGACCAAATTCAGATGAAATAAGAGAAGAAAGAGTAATGACACTATTTGTCAAAGTACTGAAATCCAAACAGAGTAACCAGAAGTGCTCTAAAGCCATCACTACAGTAACTCTGGTTGTAGCAAACTTTAAATCTTGTTATGTCTCTCTTTTCCTAAAGTACAGAACTGATGTGAGATGCCAAGTCAGACAAAATAAGAGAAATCAGTGTCATGGTACAACACAAGTTTGATTTTAAGTTCAGCAAACCTGAAAATTCTTCAGCCAGGTAGACAATACGAGACAGCAGGCTGCAATGACATTATGTGCATTAAATGCAATATTTCTAAGGAAAATGTAAGGCCAAAGCATTCAGAGATGGAGACTTCAAAGAAAACTTCTACTTTTAGGTCAGTGCTGCTGATGAGAAAGTTATCAAAACCTCATATTTCACATTAATTAATGACATTTAAGATCTAGCAAACTTTAACACTTCATTGAAAAAAATGTTTTGCTTCAAAGATGAATTTGACCTTGATTGAATGTGAAAACTTACACATAGGGTTTAAATCCGTATGCCAGAAAAACTGGAAAAATAAGTTGCAGCCATTGAATGACATGAATTAAGATTGCAGTTAAACGTGCTGGTTAAATTAGATAATGTTTTTCAAAAGATTCAGTCTGATTCTAAATTCTGATTTCTGGTTATAAATTACTCACAAACAAATTATTTTTAAAATTGAGGGTATTCGTAATAATTGAACAAACTAAATATGGGAACTTATTTCAGTCTATTTAAGGTAAGCCACGTTTCCCACACCTCTGTACCACGCATTGCCTCAGTTGGATGACTGATCGTGTGAAAATAAAAATCTCCATGAAAAACTTCAGCCCAATCCTTTCTTCCTTCTTCAAGTGGCCTCTGAGAGCGCTTGCCAGTAGTGCTCCAAACACTGCAGAATGAGAAGCAAAATTTAATGCATTTTTTACCCATGTCAAAACCAGTTTGCAGGTTGTTTAAAGCAGCCTCATTGCCTGCAAACTGTACATAAGTAACACACATTACAAAAATTCGGCACAATTTTCAATGGATATGGCTAAATGCTAATCAGTAAAGAGAGTGACTGTAACCCTTTTCTTGGTTCAGCAATCAAGTTTGAATTGTTTTAATTTGTTCTTTCACCAGTGCTCAAATATAAGTAGCTTCTGTGAACAAACGTCATGTGATGTAGAGGGTTTATTCATCAAAGTTTCACTTTATGTTGATGCTCTTTATTTTGTGCTATACATCAACTAATTTGCATTACAGTCTTCTTGTCACCTGACATAATGACAGAAGAAAGCAGAACAAGAAGTATGTCATTATCAACATCCTTGTTGATTCAATATTTAATTAATTCATATGTGAACAACATCTTTTCAGAGTCCAAAATCAGGACAAGTGAAGGGAAAAGATGCAGTCAGGGATAGATCAGGAATTTGAAGAATGATATATGAACAAAGTTGTGCAGTATGGGATTATTGCTCTGGGTAACAGTAAATATTTAAATCTTGCTGTCCTCTTTTTCACACAGCTACATTAGTCCCACAGTCCTTGAATCCTTTTCCTCTGATTGCCTCTAAACCTTGAAATAGTATTTTAAACAAATTCCTAGGAATCATTGTTCTTTATCATGCTTCACAAACTTCATAATGTACCCTGCATTTTAATTTTTATATTTAGTAAAAGCGGCTGTAAGCTATTTGGAGAACTAACACATTTTGGTGTGCTACCAGATACCACACTGAGGTATAAAAATTATCTAAATTAAGCCTTTCAACAAGGTAGACAAGTCCCTTTATAAGACTAAGATTCCAAAGTAAAAAGGGAACAGAGTTACACTAATTAGGCATTAAGTCTAACACATTAAATCCTGTTTGGGAATTTGCCTTATTTACTTCCAGGGCTGAATGTGATGACAAAACGAATGTGACAGAAAAAAATGCTTGGGGGTATGTTGATCATCTCTACAGTCCTCTAGAAATTTCCCTGCATTACAAGTACAGACCAATAATATAGCCAAGAAGGTCATTCCCACCACTAACTTTTAGGCAACCAGGCAACACCTTTGTCAGAAGTAAACCACTAGAGAAAAATAGATAGTTTTATAGCTAATACTAACACATCTAACCAAAACATGCCAGTGGTCAGGTTTCAAAATGCTTTAATTATAAATGAGGTGTCTTTTTACTTAAACATGTAAATTGCCGGTGAGTTGAGCATATACTGCAGAGTAGGAATTCCTCACCATCAACAACTAATAACAATTAAAAAAAAAAAAACCTGGAGAAAAGCAGCCAAACCATCTGACAAAGCCTAGGGCACATGTAACCCCATCACTACAAATGACTGCAGAGCTTACAAATCGAGCCAGATGCTGCTTCTGGAAGGATTTCATCTATAATACCCGAACCGCGTGACAGCCTATCACAACTCATGTTTGGCCTAAAGGTGTGCAACACTGGTGGAACAGGCAAATAATGAGAAGGAACAGGAGCAGAGCCTTAATCCTAACTAAGGAGGGTTTTTTTATTGTGGTTTATGGTGTGGTGAGGCTTTTTGAAATTTGAAAATTGAATTTTTTCTACCTGCAAACACAGGCACAGATGGTGCTTCTATAATATGCTGTTATAATGGACTGATTTGTTCGCAGTGTTGCGTTCACATCCAAATTCATGTCCAAATGCATTGGGTCTTCTGTAATGTTGCTCAGAATTGGGTCAAATGTAGAGAAGATGAGTATCTCCTCGGTGTATAATAAAGAATTTTGCCCATAGCCCCTCTGGCAGGTGCAGCATCTGTGCTCTGAACTCCCTTCCCCAGCTAGGCATGTGGCTGGATAATAATTGCTGAATGATTAGGCTTTATGAAAGGGCTGGAAATATAGATGAGAGGGCTGCATTTCACAAACAGGGATACTGGTGAGGGTTACACAATCCATTAATTCTGGCTTCATTTCATCATTTCTGATTTCTTCTGCAAAAGATTGCTAAGTAAGGTATGAGACAGAGAGACCAAAGCCTGACCCCAGCACTAAGGTTTTAAGTAGAGACACTCACTAGAACTGTTTCCTCCCATTTTGCTTCTGTTTGACTATTTTGAAGTTATCTTTATGCAAACCCTTCCTTGCTGAGCAGTCATGCCTGTGTTTACCTTCAGTGTAATCTTTCCACCAACTTGCACCACAGTTTTCAACCTGCATCAAACGATATTTGGGAGGATTATTTGCATTCTGTTTAATTATTTTGCTGGTTTATGACTGCAATTTTCTCTAATAAAAAATAAAATTGACTTTTAAAGATAAAGAAAATTGCCCTGTCTTTGTGACTTTTAGGAAAGCAACTTTGGCACAAAATTATTATCGATACACCATTCATCGCCATAGGGCATATGCCTAAAACAATTTTTTTTCCCTCTTGATAAATCATGAAACAAATTTAAGGCAAGAAACTTGCAGAACACCACAGCCAGGAGACGGTAAAGAAACCATCCTTCACTGTAAGTTTAGTCTGTTCTGGGGGCTGGAACTATTCCCACATGCACACTTTTCTTTCTTTTTATTCTTCTTTTGGTTTGGATTTTTATTTTGGTAGCCAGCAGAGCTGTAAGTCCTCGATGAAGGATCAGTCTCCCGCATGGTAGCACTCTGTCAGTTCACAGCAGCACACACATGCCCAGGTCTCATAAGCACTCCTGTGAAAGATCTCCAAGTTGCAGGAACACACCACAACACGGGATTCTTCCTAACAGAACATTCCTGTCTTAACTTGGCTGATTAGGAACATGGGAGGGAAACCAAATGTCAACGGGAGATTTGGTCCTTTTTTTAATCCATCTAGGCAACTCATAAGTTAGAGAAGGTATAAACTCCCCATTATAAAATGCATTCCACTTGCTTGTATCCCGAAATAGACAATGCCTAAAATGACTGGCGCTATTCCCACTGAAATCTGCCTTGGAATAAATGCTAAACTTGATGGAGAGTGGAGATACTATTATGGTGATGCTGTCTTTGGATAAGGAAATAACAACAAGCAAGCATTGTATGATATTCAGACAACGGAAAAATCAAGGCCTTAATCAGCTGGAATCTGTGTCCTGTTGCCTTGGTAAACACTTTTTATGCTATTGTCCTTTTTACATAATTCTTTATGCCCTCAAGGGTCGCTCAATTCAGTGGCCAGAAAAGGAAGAGGAGAACTCTCTCGTCAAAAGTAGATCTCAGCTGCCAACTTTGGAGGTATCAGCAGCAGTTAGTTGTAGGAAAACCCAGAAGCCCAGCCCTTATGAGTGAGTGCCTTTATACAGTCCTGACAGAGCAATTATGCAGACAGATCCTCACATTCTCATCCAGCTCCAATCACAAATGTTACCTTTCTAAAGCCAGGATGCCTCAACAGGCTGCACATGAGTGTCACAGCCAGGCACACCACGAACCCACTGTACAAATGCTTTCTTGTTCCTCTTTTAGGGATCAGTTAGGACAATTTCTGTGCGTACTGCTAAAACCTTTCTTAATGGTTCCCACACCACTTATATTCTTTCTGTGGTCAGATAAAAGATACCATATAATCACCATCTTTGTAAGCACAGTGCTTGCTGAAGAGATTGCCTTGTACAGCACATAGCCAAGCTGGCCAAAATAAGTAAAATGGTAGGGTTAGTGAGTGGCAATGGCACATTAATGAAGTTTTATAGTTTGTCTATGACCCCATAGGTTACAAAGATAGGACAAAAATTTTCAAAAACCTATGTTGTGGTTCCTCATCCTCATTATATGTAGTGCAAATGACTTTCTGCTATCCCTAAAATCATGAAATAATTCACACTGTGAGGGACTTCTGGGTGGAGATTTTTGTGTGTTTGCTTCTGTTGGCTTTGTAGCAGAAGATGCTACACCCCTTAGTGCCAGCAGCCACAGCAGAGCTGTTGATGAACACTAAATGCCAGCTAACTGTGTAGCTACTCCTCAGCTGTTCATAACCTGGGGTTTGTGAGCATCGTGTTGCCTGTTAGATGTTACTCAGAGATACAGAAGATTAGAGAGTTAAACCAAAATTGCCATAGAGCATAAAGATGATACAGAATATGTGACTGCTCTTCTTCCCTGTGAAGCAGGCAGGGATAGGGATCACTGAGTTCATGTATATCTTCTATTCTGCAGATTGTCTACAAATAAAGACCTCAGTGTATGTGACAAGAAGGGAGTAAATCACGTAAATGTGGATTTCATGATGGTCAAACTGTTTAAGGAATTCTTGCCATTTGAAAAGCAATTATAGGCAGAATTAGGACAATAGATATGCCCTGACTTCATCTCACCTGTTCTCCTGAAACAGAGCACCCGTAATTCATGCACACATGTTGGCACAGGGTTGTTTGTTATTCACGCTTTTCATCTACTGCCTGGTGCATCTTTGTCATGATTCATTATTCCTAACAGCTATATCAAGTGTTGCAATTACTGCACAATACAGATTTAACTCTGTAATATTTCTAGATTGGAAAGAGAAAAATAATATATTAAGTGCTTGTGATATCTTTATGTATAAGTTTGAGAATCATTAAATAGCTGTCACTCTTCCTTCTTCCTCAGCATCAATTACTCCACTCTGGTTTTACTTACTCCACTCTGTATAATGAGTCCCTAGAGCATGTTTCATTGCGGGAGAATGAACACATTTTTCACTTGCGGTCAGTGGGATGTGGTTAATTTGAAATCACTTAAACTATTATATCTGTCAAGCGTGGTTATTTTATTTTCAATTCACATCAGTGTTTTAGTATGCATGTTGGTTACTGGGTTAAACTGGCAGATTAATTTCCAAGCAGTCTGTTGCAATGCTCTTCATCACTATCTTTACATGCAGGCTCTTGTTGAAACTTAAAACATTCCCATTAAAATTTACTTTGGAGAAATCTACATTCAATACAAACACTCATATGATAAACAACACTCACCGTTGAATGAAAAAGGTGGCAAGATCAGGGGACTTACAGCTTTTCTCATGAGAACCCGAAATACTTGTTCCATCCTCCTTGTTCCATCTTAACTTCTTTTCATATACATCATGACATGCATCTGTGGAAAAAAAAGTTCAGTACCTAGGGTCACTTTGATATGCTTAGGGGTTGGGGTTTTTTTGTGCTATGTTTACTGATTGCATGGATCAAAAAAGCTGCAGGTTTCAGTTCAGGGTGAGCAGATTCACAATTCACACCACGTAAAACTGTTCGGGTCGTTTGGGGTTTTTCTCTCTTTTTAAAATATTGTGGCTTGAAATTTATAAATAGCCAGAATTTGAAGATGCTGAAATACTGACTTACACAGCTACTAATAACAGGGTGCTCATACAGAGAATTAGAGGAACCGCCAATGGGCTTTTTATTACAGCAATATTGTACATATTACATGAATAAATTACATTGTTGCATTATGCAGCTGCTGCATCATCAGTTTAGAGAGTAGACTGCGATCTAAGTATTCGGGGATGCAAGCTCATTATCTCTAAACCCACTTTGGTTACAGCCACGATACAATCCCAGTTAAACAGCTTTCGCATAATGTATTGCATATACCTTTGCATAATCAGGTACATGGCTCAGAGACGGACTGATGAGTTTAGGTGTCTAATCAAATTTACAAAAAATAGTCTCTTTCTCTGAATCAGGCAGAATCTTTCACTTGGAAAGGTTATTAGGGAAACTATATTACCCATAAAAATACAAATCTACATATGTTGTGAAACATCATTTTTGATTTGAGAGATGCTAGTAGAAAAATATGCATTTGTATAACGACAGATCTCACTGTAAAAAGAACCAGCTAAATTAAAAAAAAACAAACCTGTTTTTTCTCTATCTTCCTATGATGATGACAACTGCCAGTATTTGAATGCTGCCAAAGCACTTCTCGAAACTCAATTGTTTTTATTCTCTGCACATTGTTCTCTCATCCCATCGAATAAAACACAAATTTTAACATCCTCCACAGCTGCAAATGTTTGCCTACGTCTTGTAGACTCATTTACATATTTTATATATTGATGCAAATATCTTTGGCTAGGCAAGTAATACACTGTCAGTTCTGTTCATTTTACTCAGCCTCTGCTTATTTTCATTGCTATTTTTTCTACTTTGCTGAAACTGTGTCTATTTTCATTGCTATTGTTCTTCCTCTCTTCTGGAAGCACATGCATCCCACTTGCATCTCCCACTTGGCTCATTGTGCTCATCACCTCAAGGGAAGCCCTGGGCCTGGAGAAATCGGTCAAGGTTTTACAACTAGCCTTAAGCTGGACAATGTTTTACTACTGGTCTCTTGCCAGATGAGGCTGCTTGTTGTATGACATTTCTACAGAGCTTTTCATAAGTGGTTTCTTGAAGAGGCTCCTGAAAGCTATCATAATCCTGGAGATAATGGTGGTTAAAGCAAGGATAAATATGCAGTGCTGTATCTTTTTATGCACACACAATAAAACTAAGTGTGAGAAAATCACACACTCCTAGTCTAAGTTTTAGAATAGAAATGTTCATCCTTCAAATCCCAAATTTTCATGCTGTTGCTTTGAATACTTTGAAGGGATTTTAGGCAAATGAAGATCTAAGCCTAATGTGAAGTGATACATGTGTCATAATGCACATATTAGTAATGGTGCTGGACGAGTGCCCGGGACCCACTGGTTGTCCATCCACTGAAGGCTGTGGCCTGGCATTGACAGAAACAGAACCAGGGAAGGAAAACCTTTGAGGCTGCATTTCTGCTGCATCTGGACATCTTCCCAGCATAGTGTAAGAAACTCTCACGCTACACTTGAAAGAGGAAAGGGAGCAATGAAAGTGTTGATTCAGCTACCAACGTGTCACTTCTTCTCCTCCATTAAAAGCAGAAATACTTTTCTTTGTATGGTTGGCCCATATAAATATCTAAATATCCTGCAATATTTAGAGTTCCCTAAATTTAGACTAAGACAGAATGATTCCTGCATCTTCTGTGCCATTCCTAAAGTGCTATCAGCTGTAGCTTTTATCTGCTCAGCAATCACACATCTTTGAAACTGAGAAGATAGACATAAAGTCCAAATAAAACTGAAGTATAAAGTGAGGACACCCTATATTGATGTTACCAGGTCACGTGGTTTGGTCCATCGAGCTAGAAGTGAAGAATACAAATTTGAATACAGTCCGTACCTACCACTGACTCTTTGCCTTCTGTGACTTAGGAAAATCATATAATGTTGTTTCCATTCTTCACATTAAAAAAATAACTTTAATATTGTTAAAGAACACTCTTGTTGGGAAAATGTGCTCAACCAAATGTTCCTGGAGAGAGAATAAGAGGGGAGAGAAATGCAGATTTGTTAATGCTGCTGACAGTGTACACACATCTCTGTGGAGATACATACACCAGAAAAGAACAAAAATTGTCCTACATTTGTGGATACGATTGTCATGGGCCATCACTGGTTTACTTCCAAATCCAAATCCATTTCAAGTGAAGATCGTCTCAATTTTCTCTCAGAACATACCTAGCATTTTTAGGAAAATAAAGACAAACTAAGTGGATAACCTGCTTTAACTCTTTTGTAGAATGAAAGAGCATAGTATTTTCTGGTACTAATCCTAGAAATGTTCTGTCCGTATGCTACACTACTTTTTGGGAGGAAACATTAAATTATTATTGCATATAAAAGATAAAAGGAAGTTAAAATAGAAAAGGAACTATCTAGGTGAATGCTGCCATATTCATAAAAGAGCTTTGAGATATAGATATGTGTGTGTGTAATGTACATACATGCACAAAGGTGGACAGCGATGTATTCTGTGATATGTGCTAGTTCAGTAATTTTTTTGGCAAAACCTTGGGTTTATTCAGAAAAATACTGTGCAGATTTCTGCAGTTATACTACAGCAATTTCAAATTAATTTGGCTCCAAATAATGCATTTACAAGGAGGAAGCAAGATGTTTTGTGGGGTTTTTTCATTTGTCTTTATATCAAGAAATTGCTGGATCACAGTCCCCTTTTGGTCAGTCATGACTTGATATGAATAATTTTGATTGCAAAGGTCATTGTAGGCAAATGAGAACACCTTTCAGAATGGAAATGACTAGACAATCTCAGCTTAACTTTTATCACATGCAAACTAAAAAGGCAATCAACTCAATGGTAGTGTCTGATCTCTGCATGTCTCTTCAGAATCAGTCAGTAACCAGTACTGTGAGCAGCTGTAGAAAGTGAATTTAATTTTGCTTGTGTGTGTGTATAAAGAAAATGTACAGCTGATTATTTTTCAGTTCCTGAGCACAAGAAAAAGTTGGCATACAAGTTGCCTGCAGTTACTGGGGCTAAAACAGTGTGTGAGGTTTTCTTCCTCCAAGCTGTAGTGAGAGATGAAGAGATCCCATATGGGCCACTAGTACAAAGAAAGCAGAGTAACAGGAAAAGAAAAAAAAATGCAGAGTGTAAGGGTAACAGAGGGAAATAAGATTGAAAGAACAAAACATCAACATTGTTAGTCATGAAGAACAGACAGGAGGGAGGTATTGCCTGCTGACCATGTGTACCAATGCCAGAGTCTAAAAAAAACGGCATCTGTGGTATGGGATGGTGTCTCTCCAGATCTGAAAGACAGCAGCAGATTGTTTTTATAGAAAGAAAAGGTGTCAGCAGAAAGGAAGGAGCACACACACATGGAATCATTTGCTGTAAGAAGCCATTTGAAAAACAACTGAGGAGTTGAGTGGAAGAAACATCTGTGAAACATGCAGCAAGACCACCACTAGTGCTTCAGGGAAGAGGTGGGAACAGAAGGGGATACACAAGCAGTGTTGGACATAGCATCTTGTCAGAACAGCAAGGAAATGTTGTCGGTACTCTCAAGAAAATCTAGCATCTTGTGAGTCTGGGAGGAAAAGTATTTTGTCCTCCTTGTGAGAAAGCAAGGGTGTACTTTTTATGCTTTTCAAGAAGCAGACAAATCTATGTTCATTGACCAAAGTAAATCAAAGAGTGTTATCTCTAAGAAGAAATTGCACTTTTCAGGGGATATGTTGGCAGTTCTGCCTTCCAGGATCAGGACACTTTGGCTTCTTTTCCATGGGCTTGCTTCTTTTGTTAGTAACCCTAAATGTGAAAGTCTTAAGAGATAGCAAATTGCCACCAGTGAAAAACAATGATTGTGTAGTTTTGGGGTCAGTGAAAGCAGATATGATGTGTAACAGCAAGGAGGGAGAAATTCCATACCTTTTAGTTGTCTGGCCTTAATTTTGCAGTTCAGACTTTTTTTGGTTGACAGTAGAAAGCAAAGTCTTCATGATATCAAGACCATATCTGAAGTCTCCTCAGCTACTCCTTGTGAAGACACCAGTCTAGATGCAAAATAACCTGTTTGTAACTCAGATGAAAAAGAAAACATTGATCAGGGGAGATTTTTACTTCTCTGGGTTTGAAGCCTTTACACAAAGCCTTTAATGACTTTTCAGCATTGCTGAGGGAATGCTGTGGGAAAGGCTATTTTGTTAGCCAGCTATTACGTAGGATTGTATGGAAAGCCCATGTGCTACCCAAAGGCCTCTCGAGGAGGTCACATAAAAGATGAGTCATAATGTAACTGATTTCTACCAGATCATCTTCCCATTTGCTTGCTGCAGAAAAAACAAACTATGGAATGCGAAAGCGCTTTGAAGTGACTGATGATCTTGCTGCTTATTAACCACACTGAAGGCGACCTTAGTAAAAAGTAAATGAAGGCAAACGAGCAATAGGCACTTGATGGCTCATTCCAACCACTGTCAAGACAAAGCAAACCTTTTGTTTTTGACAAAGAGATATGCTCTTATTCTGGCCCAATGATTGATAACCCAATCAGGTTAATGATAACTCTCAAAGGAGAATAATATTGAGAAAAAGACCATATATCTTAATTGTCTACAAAATATAGACACATTTTAATTGAGGATTTTTTTCAAAAGAATAAATCTTTAAGTTAGCAATCACAGAATCACAGAATATTCTGAGTTGGGAGGGACCCAAAGGACCATCAAGTCCAACTCCTGGCGCTTCACAGCACCGTTCCCAAGAGTCACAATGTGTGCCTGAGAGTACTGTATAATTAAAAATGCTGCCATTTATTTTCTTCCTCCACAGGTTAATAGATAAGTTTATTCTTTAGCTTATTTTTAAGCTAATATATGGGGAAACCCACATATCCTATTGAAATAGAAAAGTTAAAGAGTATGAGGGGGAAAAAAAGGTCCAGAGGAAAAGACAGATTGTTCAGAAAGAAGCAGTGTCTGTCTGTAATAAGTTCCAGGTAATTCTTCTGCCATCAGTGGCTAGAAATCATTATTTTTAATTAATTAAAATGAATTTGCTAGTTTTTAAGAATTTATGATTGAAGAATCTCTGACTGAAAAATATCATTCCTTCTTAGCACAAGTTTTCTAAAATCACTTTTTAATGATTTTTGTATTATCACACAGTTCTTCAAAATCTGACTTTGTCTAAAAAAAAATCAAAGCTAAAAAAAAACAGAATGCAAAAAGAATTGTAATTTCCTGTTATTACAATATTTTTTTTCTTATTTTTTACTTACTGTTGGCCAAGGTAGCATTAGTTATACTTCCTTTCATTGTTTTTATCGTACAGACCATATATTCCCTGCATCCTTCCATACACCCAGGCTGGGAAACTGAAAACCTGCTGCCCTTGTTCTCAGCGAGCGGGTCCAATTCATGGTGGGTCCTGAGGGTCTTGGAGCATCAGACCATCGGTTGTGACTCACTGAAATCCTGATTTAGGAGAGAGGTTTGTCATCTTGCACATCTAAACTTAATCCGCATGCCTGGCACTGCACACTGGTCTTGACAGGAGCGGAGCCAGCTTGGCACCTGGCAGATTAAAAGGACTGCCTCCTGGAGATTAGATGGCTTGGCACAGTGAGAACACAGAGGTCAAACTACAATGTTTGCCAAACAAAAAAGAACCTCTCATTTTCCAACTCTATTGCTGCTCCCTGGATAAGCATTTTTGGCCTTTTGCCTCGGTTTGAAGGCAAGACTTGTTAGGATTTAGCCTGAGGGACCTGGTTTACTGTTGAAGGTCAAGCTAGATTTTGACTGTTGTGAAGCCCTGATATGATAAGGTCATATGCTTTCTCGTTAGGGCTGATCTCTCAAGGCTCTGGGTAACTCCTGGGACGTCATCAAGAATGGAAATTATTGCACACCTTGCTGAAGCCAATTCCTGATGGTTTTTATGTTCCAGTTTCATGAAATACAGACAATTTTGCCTGAGATTGCAGCAGAATAGAACATAGTAATTTCATTTCATATAGGATTTCAGAACATGAACATTTCAATTTTTTCCCAGCAGTATACTTTGTCTTGACTGCTACTCATTATATGCATATTTAATCATCATGTATATTTTTAAACCAGAAGCACTTAGACTCTAAAAATGTTGAAACCAGATTTATTTTAAGGCATTCCATTGTGAGACAAACTGCAGATTCTCAAGAAACACAATCCTATTACCATTTTTCTAACAAATTTTCCTTGTCATGCATCAGTGGTTGTTTATTGCTTAGTTTTGCTGGAGCTAACATCACTATTGCAAGGATGCTTTTCTGCCCTGAACACTCTCTGCCTTCTGGTTACTCAGTGGCACAACCAGCACTGGACATATTCCCCAGCACCTGACCCCCTGCAAAAAAGGCCACTGTTGCCTACCAAGTTTTGTGGGTCTGCACAGAGCCAAGGCTTCAGCAGCAGCACAGGATTCCTTTTTCACAATTTCCTGGCCTGCACAGCTGTGATTTAGGTATTGCTGCAGTGTGATATAACTTTATCCCCTCCTCAAGTCAGGCCGTCAAGGAGAGCAGCATTTGAAACACCTCTGAATTCACAGTGCTCACCCTGTGCCAGAGCCTCCCTCCCTCTTTGTGGTGTCTTTTATGAAAACAGAATTTCTCAGAAACAACCAGCTGTTTTGAAGCAAAGTGTAACAAAAGAAACTTGAGCCATCTCAGCACATGTTTTTATTCCTCACCTGTCTTGTTGCAGCAGACTGTGCAACAGAGTGAAAGTTTTACCTACCATCACACTCACAATTCCTCCAGACCTCCAATATCACATTTATCACTACAGTACAAATCAGCTGCTCAGTTTTTCATCATTGTGGTGGTGTATTGGAATTAACAATACAGCTGCTCTTCCAGAAGAATCATACAGAGTCCTTCTTTCCTCAAACATTAGTGCAAAGAGCCTTCTGATTGTGAAGTTGAAATGTCTTTTTGAATTAATTCAGACCCAATTGGCTTTTGACCAGCAGTGAAGACTTTCTGTTTCATTTCTCAAGTTTTGGAACATGTTTTCCAAAGTTTTGATTGAGGATCTCTTGACTTCCACATGGTCCTTTCTTTAACAGACTGAGCAGCAAGGAGATGCTGTCACTATAAAGAAAACGTTCCCAATCCCCTGCCCTACTGTCAAACCCACATTAAAAACAGAAAGAGGCGGCAATCTAAGGATGCTGCCTGAAAAGCTCCTAAACAAAGGTTTAGTTCCCAGAGTTTAACATGACAATTTGTATGCATAAAGTCTCTCATAGCTGTAATTATGTGATGTCAGATCAGGAGAATTTTTCTCTAATATTTTTAAATAATGTCCAGTACTATCAATACCAATACTGAGTAAATTCACTTCTCTAAAAATTGAGTAAATTCAAATGAGAAAATTTACCTCTGTAAAAATTATACTTATTGAAAATCATTGTGATTTTTATTGCCTTTGCTTAGTATCACTTGGTATTCTCATTAAGAATCCTTTAAATTTCAGAATTCAAACATTCAATTGTTTCATTTTACTAAATTTTTAACCTCCTTCGAAATTGTTTCGTTCTAGCCCATTGTGTCTTTTATATTTGCTAATAATATCAAACCTGAAAATACCACTCCCATTGTTGCAAGAATAAAAAAACTTGCAAAAATAGTCTATCATCCAAAATGTTTTTTGACAAAATATAGTAAAAACAGGGAAACTACAGGAAAGACCAATATACTTCATTGCATCTTTGAGAAAATGTGATTTGTATAGAGAAAAGTAGCTAGAATAGAAGTAAAATCAGGAAATAAAAGTATAGAATTAATGTCTAAATGAGAGTATCTGGATAGGGCTTTGCTCTCCTTTTGTGGCATGATATGGGACACCATTTCAATACAGAAAAAGCAGCCAAAACAGTAAAGGAACCAAGGACCTCAGTTATTAAAAAGGGTTAGACAACTACTATCTGTCTATATCCTTTAAGGTAAAGATTAAAAGCCAAAGAGGGGCCTCAGAAGGCTGTGAGGCTCATTGGAATCAATGGCAAAATGCAGGCACATCTGAAGGCAGGGTTTGGCCTGAGCAAGGGAACCTCACTGTGAGAAATTGTTCTGCAAGGGCCTCAGAAAGGATCAAAGCTCCTGCACTCCTTGAGTTCATGTCAGCCACAGAAAGAGAGAGCAGAAAGGAAAGCCAAGGATGGTCCAAGAATAAGAAGAATTGAGGTGGAATGTCTTTGCACATACTAGCATTGCAGAAATAAATTACGCAGAAGGGGTCAAACACAGTTAATATATCGTCTTGAAAAGGGAGAGAGCAACTTTCAGAGGAAGAAGGTCATTTTGTAATGCAGAGCTGCTAATGCAAAGGATGGGGCAGAATGGGCAAGGCATCCCATCCTCCTTCTGCCAAAAAAACCCAATCCCTCGTATCATCAGCATTTAATCAGGCATTAAACATAACTCAAAGCAATTTCTGTGTCTCCTCCAGACCAGGAAGGACAGACTCTGTGAGAACTCAACATTTCACTAAACCAACAGTGCATTGTGAAAGACTCGAGCTCCCCAAATTAGATTTAAAGGCGAAGAGACCTTTAAAATGCTGTGGTGCCCGTTCGGCGAATCGCGGCGGCTACGGGACCGATGCAGCCACCGAGACTCTAAGCTGACATCAAAGGGGAAAAAAAATCAGCTGAAATGACAGCAGCAGCTGCAGCATCCGCCTCTAAATTAGGCTGTGTTTCAAAGTCTGGACTCAACTGCTAAGCAGTATAAAGACCCAGGAGGAAGGCTGCCCAAGAAAAAGAGTTAGATTTCTAACCTAACACATCAAAGTAACACATGCTTAGAAGAGCAATAAATGCATATGGCACACATTCACATGCTGCCTAATTGCAGTGGGCTCATGAAGCCAAGACAAACCTTCAGCTGATTCCTACTTTTAGAGAGGATTTGAGTCCTTTTTGAATGCAGAAAGCTGACACAAATTGGTAGCAGATTAGAGTCTGGCATTGTGATAATACATCCCATAATTTCAAAAGATGGCTATTTTTCATATCATAAGACACCTTCAAAATACCGAGCTCCTTATTAGATAATTTATACATATACCAGATTACAGAATATCCACAACATAATAAATTAAGAAAACCTTTCTCTCAAAATTCAGAAATAGATTAAAAAGCCACCAATTTCACTATTAATTTACTTGCATATAAATTTAATAATACAAGTGGGTAGAGTGAGAACTACATTATTAAATGAGATACATTGTTGAATGCTTTAGCACTAAAAATCCTTGATTTGGGAAAATTATCTGTATTTCGGTATGCATTTTCATTTTAGTTTAGGATATAAATTTAAGGAAACTATTTGCAATGTTATTGATGATGTACAGATTTACAAGAAAGTAACAGGAAATAAGCCTGAATGTATGGATACTTTGTTATGTACACCAAGCAGGCTTATCACAAAAAAACTGCATATTTTCATAGTTGTAGCAATATGATTTGATCTCTTTTTGTGTTTCCTGCAAGCTGGCAGAGGAAACTCAGTCATTCACTTGAGATGTTTATTAAAATTCCTATGATATTGCAGCACAATGCTGGATTTTGTGAACAAATTCAAACTTAAATCTTCCTCACTTGCCTTTAAGAAAATGTAAGTATTTAATATAAACACAAATAACAAACAGCATGAAAAATATATCTAATGAAAATGAAATATATCTAATTCTCTACAATATGATTCTCTACAAATCTCCAAATCTCGCTTTTATAGCTTTAAATTAATACACTTTTGTAAAGCGTTAAAGTTGCAAACAAGAGCAATCATCTACATTACACTCGCTTAACTTGTGCATTACGAAAAACAATTCCACCAGAAATTATTTGATAACCCTGACACAGTGGCTTTTATGCTTATAGACTTCTACCAGTTTAAATGAATCTGTTAGAGGACATCTACATCAAATACAGTCGTATAGCAGTTATCAAAACAATCAGAGACAGAAAAAAAAGAAAAAAATCCCTAAATGTGCAGTGCTCAAGAGAAAGCAGAAGCACAAATGTCTAGACATATCTTGCACTTCTAGGATGTGTTACCTCACTCAAGAATCAAGTGATAAAATATATCTGTTGAAATGATTCATCTTGAAGTAAATATTACTCAGAAGCCAAAACTCACACACCCCTAGAAGGGAACAGAATATCGTGCAAATTAAGGCCAGGTTCTTATTTTAAATTTTCCAGATTTTGTCATTTTTGCAGTTGATGTAACATCATATGAAGTCATGCTGTAAAATGAGGTAAAACAGAACTGTGTGTGGCTTCTGGGTGTCATGCAGAGGAGCCTGGAGAGGTGCAGTGGGCACCACAGGTTTGATGCACAGGGAATCTGAAAGCACAGGATTGACACAGCCCCTCTTAAATTAACTCATCCCGACTGCTTGAGTGCATTCACCTGTTTCAGCAGCTACATCCAACTCAGAAACTGTGTGGTTTGCTACTGCTTAGTAAGATCACTTTTTATTCTTTGTTTTGGTTTGCTTTGATAATACTCATTGAATGCTACTGTTTAGTGAGCATTTAGGAGGATAGATGTAAAAAACCCAAAAACTGTGGCTCTCAGAAAGGACTGGAAACTTGCAGTGCAGACATGTTGAACACTCAGAGAATAACACAAGATCAAATAGTTATGTGGTTGCCTCAATAGACAACTTGCCTGGTATGGAAATTACAAAGGGGAAAGTTTTTTTCCTGTGGAAAATGGAAAACCATAAAAGGCCAAACTCAGCAAAACCCCTTTTATAAGTAAAACACAAAAATACTGGTCCTGTAGAATGTACTGATAAGATGAAATGTTTCTGAAGTTATGCAATAATGCTAAAAGAATTGTTTGTGTCAGGCTTTTCTGACACAGAATACTGATATTTTGAATGGGAAGATTTTTAATGTAGTTTGGTAGAGTTGTAAAAATGACAGTGTTTCTCACAGAACTTGCTCATTTTCCAGCAGCCTGAAGGGTATCCAAACATAATTGACATAATTTTCTGAGGATGTCCTTAGTTCTATGTTTTTAATATTTTTTTCTAGGCTATTTCTCATTTAAATTCTGGAAAGACGGGAACTGAAAAAGTGACACCATCATTTCCCAATTTTCTACTGAAAGTTCACCTCCCCTTCCCACTCTGCTTCTGGGATTATCTGGAAATCTCACAGAGTTTTGAGAGAGATTCTCTGCAGCCTTAGTAGTTTCCCTCTACTTCCACCTATATTATTAACTTTCCAATACCAACCCCAAATGAGCTTAAATATAGACTCCTCTACATCTAATGAGCCATAATTAGCTCATCAACTTCTGACAAGCCTAAATGGACTTGTTAGGGAATGACAAGACTAGTCTATCTCACAGCGGAATGGGTGTCATCCCTCCCACTCAACCCTCCAAGGAAGGAAAGAAACCTCTTAATAGCTCTTTGCAGGGTTTCCAGTCTCCTCCAGGACCCCAAAGGAGGGAGTCTTTTCATGAGATTTACAGAAAAATGACCTGGAGAAGAAGGACATTGTAGAATTTATTGGTGTGATGGGTTACCCTTCCTCTTTCTGCCCTTCCAGATAAAGAAGTGACTGTGATGTTGAAGGGAGCAATCTTTGACTTGTTTCTTTAGGCTGACTCCACAGTTGCCAGAGCCAAAATTAGCTCCTCAGCTCCTGATGAACCATGCTGATGCTACTTATTTTAAATATTAACAAAATAATTAAATTAATAATAATTAAATTATATTAAATAAAATCATAATTAAAATAATTACAAAAATAAGAGTCTTATCTAATCTTTATTTCTCTGCACTTCAGCTCAACTAGATGAGTCCAGAGAACCAAAATGTATACCATTTATTCCAGGTAATTTATTTATTTCTATAGGTAGGGAAAAGTGCAAAAATGGCATGGAGTAACAGTGCATTGGAACTGCTGAAAAATGTCTTTCCTATATAGGAGAACCATAATGCCTCAAAGAAAGGATCCCACCACTTTTGGAAACTGTTGGTCTTTCCTGGTGCGTAATTCAAAATTGAAAGTTTGGAAACTGCGCCACTATCTGCAAGTTTTGAGAAATGGGTAGACCCAGCACTTACAAATAGCAAATGTACTGCTCTTATGTTAAATTTATTTGTATACATAAGTCTTAATAGTGACCCATCTACTTCAGAGTCTATGCAATTTAGGTGCTTGTCTGTCTAAACGCTATTTCAGGATCGATCTGGATTCTGAAGAAAGACGCTGCCTCAAAAGCATTGCTTGGCTGGCCAGAGCTCCTCCTGAAGCACTGTAACACACGTTTCCTCCCCTCCTGTGCTGGCAGGTCTCCTCAGCTACAGGGATACACCAGGTAAGGTTGTCCTCCATGCCCCGGAGGGGAAAAAACCAACTAGCAAACAAGCAAATAAAACAAACAAACTAAGAAAAAGAAAAAGACAACTAGCAAACCAACTAGCAAACAAACAAAGAAAACAAACAAANAGGTAAGGTTTTCCTCCATGCCCTGGAGGGGAAAAAACAACTAGCAAACAAACGAACAGAATAAAGAAAAAGAAAAAGGCAATAACTGAAGATTCTTTTACAGAAATCTCACATTGCAGATTCTTCAAGAATGAGTAGTTGTTTGACAAAATGCAAAGGCCACATCGTCAGTAGGTTATTACAACATCTGGGATTTTCAGAAGCCACTTGAGGATCTGGGAGTCGGATACCTCTGGAAGTCTGTGTTAAATTTGCAGCTTAAGCACTATTGGTCTACTGACTTCAGTGGAGCAATGCAATTTTCGGCAGCTGAGTCAATGCTGAGTGCCACAGAAAGCCTGTAGAGAAATTAAAATTCCTGCTCTGATAATAAAATGGATCTGAAATCATGAAACTGCAATAAAATTAATATGATTCTCGTTTGCTGTTTTAGCAGTTATTACATCTCAGTTTCTGAAAAATATCTATCTTTTGTTTCCAAACTATGTTTGTGCAGTAGGAATCTGCCCTAGGAGAATCTTATCACCAAGTTATAAATCTCTGAACCCAGAGAATTTCAACAGAAATACTTATTCATTCCTAACTAGTTTGGGTTTAACACTAACACTGTAATTAAATTATGTTTTTTTTCACTTTTCCCCCGCTGTTTGAGAGAGAATGTGTTCAGCTCTTTGGTATACAATGAGAACTAAGTGAATGCTAATCTATTTTAACCTCAGTGGATTCGAAGGAGAAAATAGACTTTGATTTTAGTAATTGTTTTCTAAAAGAAGACTTTTAGGGTAAAAACACCTCCAAAGAGTACCTTCACATCTTTACCGGAAATTTAAAATAAAAATTCTGTTTTCATTACTCTAACACAGAATAGCAAATGTTCCTGTCAGACTTCAATTCAATCACCTAATGCATGTCAAAATATTTTTTTTATCAAGTCTTCATTTATAAAGTCAAAGTTAATGAGAATGTGCCTTCTGCTCTCACAAACACTTAAAATTGGCTATATATGACATGTTCTCTGCTGCTGTCATCCCACACTAGGCTATCTAAATTACTACAAAGTTGGAAGTGCTCCCTTGAGGCCTGAAATAAGGTTGGCTTGCTCAAGTACTACTTCTTTTTCGGTTTTTTTGAGTGAACATGGGCTAGGCAATGGCTCAGGCATGAACGGGAAGGGACAGTTACTGGGACGTGACCTTGGTCACAGGGGCACAAGCACCAAAGCAAGTGGTGGGAATGAGTGGGAGTGCCTTCAGCTAAATTTGGAAAGCCACTTTGACATGTCTTGTCCCTGATCACGAGTTGCCCTGGAGAGCAAGAGAGTCCATGTTTTTGGAAAGACAGCAGCACCAGAGGGATGTAGACGGGCTGGGGTAGTGTGTGAAATGCAGAGACTCAGGTTTCCTGCTCCATTTGTTCAGACTGGCACACAAAGACAGCACTCCAACCAAAGAATCAATGTAGACCAAAATGCCCTGTTAGTCAGGGAGGTAGTGTGATGGTCACTGAGCCCCCCGATATACCCTGGCCATCAGAAAAGTTTGTTGAATTGACATTTTCAATCCCTTCCTGCCCCATGACAGATCCAGGAACATACATTTCCCTTTCTCACTACAAAACTCTATTCTAGGGCTGCCAGGACCAGAGGATTGCTGTGTGATTCCTGTGCATCCTTAATGCCAAACACGGTTCATTTAATGGGTTCAGACAGACAGAACTTAAAAGCAACATGGCTCTAGCAAAATGTTTTGTTTTGCTCTGCTCCTTGCGAGTGGAATAATAAATTACAGCTTTAAAATCTTACCTCTGTATTTTAAAAGTCAGAAGATGTGACAGTGAAAGGACGAAGCACCAGATGAAGTGGCGTGATACCTATAGAGGAAAAGTTACATTATATGCAACTTGCCTACTCAACAGAATACACTCTGGAACTTGTTAAAACTGGCTCACTGAGACCAGAAAAATGCTTTGAATAATGAGGATCAGTAAGCTTGTGAAAGCACAAATCTTCCGGGAATATTGGAGAAGACCGACAACACTGACCTTTGCCCTGGTAGAAAATCAACCATTTTTTCTTGAGCAAAGTACAAGAAAAGAAAATCTTGTCTTAATACAGAAAAGCAGGAAAGACGGCATGAACTTTCTTTGCAACAGCCAAAGAAAACATGAGGAGCAGAAAAGCACAGTCTTAACAGTGGCCTCAGAAGCTAAGGCTCACACAGAGAATCTTTTAGATATTCTAAGAGTGAAAGGCTCTAGGTGATCTTGTCCCCACTAAGGTCAAGGACAAAACACCATCTGATTTTGTCCTCGAGATCTTGATGTTCTGCAAACAGAGGTGGTAACAACAGAAAAATCACTATGATCAAACTTATTTACATAACCCGTGTATTTGCAATATATGGGTGTTTTTCTGTATATTAAAGACGCTTCAGGAACTAGATAATGAGCCACAACATTCATTTCACAGGGCATAGTGGTATCAACTAATAATAAGGTATCTAGGAATGAAGATTTCTGGGGGCACCGAGTTAACATAACTGTTTCTCAGTATGTCCTATTTGTAAGACTGCCTTTTACATTTGCAGAGCTTAGCAGTATAATTTAAAGACGAATAAAGACCTATTACAATACACAGGCTGTCTTTTTGCCCTTGCTTGTGAGCTGTTTCTTTATGCAACACTAACTCTATAAGAAAAACAGTACCTTGCTATACTGAAGGAAGTAAATTTTATGAGTTCCTGAGCATAACTGAGATGTCTGGATGGATATATAAATGAAACACTAAATTTAGTAAGTAGAGTTTTACTCTCTAAGTGTACAGTATTTATATATCTCTGTGTCTTGCCCTCAAAGTTAGTAGAAGCTTTTCTGGAGCTACAATGATGCAGAATAATTAATTCAGGACAAAGGCTTGATTAAAAAATCTGTAGAAATTAGTATTTCTTTTCTCTCTGTCATGATAACACAGAAGCCCAAGATGCAGTCTTAATTATCTGGAAAAATATTAATAAAGCAATGGAAATATGATAATAATAAGGTACTCAGCTTGTTAAACCTTTCGTGCATGTGATCATCTGGAGCAAAGTATCTCAGCTTCTCAGACCATAATGTCACCTGGCTTTTCCATGATGGGATGTGCTCTGACAGACCTTTACTACTTCATTGACTGTGTGGTTATACAGCAGTCTTCTCTTTTAATTATCTTTCCTCTCAATATCACTGCTTTACTGTAATTTCCTGATTTAAAACAAACAAATAAACAAAACCATTCTAAATTCTGCTCTCAAAGGATTCTTCTTGACCTCATATGTAAACTGAGACTTGAGTACAAAGAACTTAAAAGCTTTCAAACCTAATTTTTCCAAGTACAGTGAAGGTATGGAAACTATAGTGGGCTGTGGATCAAATCACATGTAATATCTTCAGCGCAGAAACAGGGCAATATAGAGACATCCAGGAAGCTGTGGAAAAACCCTTTGAACCTTCCACATGATAGATATTATTTTTCCTACTCTTAATTCGCTACATCCTGTCCCTTCTGTACATCCTAAGTATCCTTTCATCCTACAGGTCTAGGACTTTGCCTCCTAAGCACCCACCAAAGGGAAACAACCCTTGCGTTTTCCACGAACTTCCGCCCATGCCTGAAAAGGGCAGGCAAAGCCAGGCTTTATCTGAGCCAGGAGGCGTAAGCCAGAAGAAGAATTCCAGAATATATTTTTTAAGATGTTCGTCAAGTGCAAACGTGGTCCCGCGTGCGTGCGTTACTTTCGGTGGCAGTGCCCGGCAGCATGGAACCCGTGCCGGCTCTCGGGGGCCGGGTCCGCCCGGGCTGGGCTGCGCACCGGGCTGGGCGGCGCATGGGGCATTGCGGCGGATCGGGCTGGGCCGCGCACCGGGCCGGGCTGCGCATCGGGCTGGGCTGCGCATGGGGCGCTGCTGCGCACCGGGCTGGGCTGCGCATTGGGCACTGCTGCGGATCGGGCTGGGCTGCNGCGCGTCCTCGAGCAAATAAAGAAAAAAAAAAACCACACCACACACACACACACACAAAAAACAAAAAAACAAAAAATTGGAATTAAAATAAAACAAGAAAAACATTTTTGGTGCTCCTCCTCTGTTGAGCAACCAGCTCTGGATGCCAGCTCTGCAAACCCACGCTGTCTTCTCCCTTCTTGAGTCTGCTGTCACCGCAGGGAATGGGTCTTGGCCACCAGCAAAAGCAAGATCAGACCCATTTTGGTCCAGCTGCAATATTTAACTTTAGGAATTTGTAAGTCATGTATAAAACAAGACAGAACCCCAAGGTTCAGTAATCTAACTGCTGTGCCAGGGACACAGGCAAATCAGAGGGATTACAAATGCTCAGTGCAAGGGGAGCAGCTGATGTCTAAAAGGCTCAGTAAAATAATAAGAGATTCACACCAGGAAACAGCCACAACAACATGTGAAATGTATTTTAAAGGCATTTAATAGATTTCTATTAACCCCTTGGACTGTTGGGAAAGGCCTGTGGAAATAGAAAGATGTGTCAGAGCAGAACCATCAGCTGCAGAGAATGTTAGTTAAATAAAATTTCAGCTTTCTGAGAGACGTGGAGGAAAAGAAATGGTCCATCACAAGAAAACCATCATTTTCTCCTGTGAACCCCAAAGCAAAGCTAGAGTGATGTATGAGGAAATTATTTTTTGTACTTCACTCCTCCTAAAATCCCCGTACCTTTCAGCTGAAAAAAAAGAAGGTAAATAAAAATTAAAGAACAGAAATTTTTTAAAAAGGTATTTAAAATATAATTTCTATTCCCTTCACTTGGGAAGGCACAACAGTTGTCACTGTCATCACCTCAAACCCCTAGAGATATGGCGACTCCTTTCCTATTATAAGGGTTAAACCTGTGCCCACTTTTTTTTAAACAAGTCCTATTTTTCCTCCCACGAAGCCACTTCTTTACAAAGGCTGACAATCTTTAATTGTTTCTGTCTTTTACTCCCTATCAGGAAAATTAGGACTTCTCTGCCTTGTACTTGCCAGAGAAGTTAGCCAAGATTTGTTCATGATTTTTGCTGTCTGTTGATGATGTCCTCGGTTCAGAGTTTCTTCCAGGTGTTTATTGGACCCCAGCATCCAGAACATAACAAATTGTGAAGCATAAGGTTTCTCATGAGGGTTTTTTTAAAACACATTTGTCATTGTATGTCATAATAGTCTTCTTCCTCTCCAAATACTCCCTCCCACTTTGAATCTCTCTTCAGTTAAGTTCTTTTGGCAGTGATTTCCACATGCAAACCATGTGTCAAAAATACACCTTTTGTGATGCTGAGGAACACTGAGGCTTCCTAAAATATCGAGTCTCCAAACTTAATTCTGATATCTTGATTTATCCATTAAGTATGAGTGGTTTTCATTCCCTCTCTATAAATTAAATGTTCACCCTTTGCAACTTCTACCTTTTTGCAATAAAAGGTGAATTTGTATCCTCAGATCAGCAGACTGATTGCCACAGAATTATTTTGGTTTTTTAGAAATAGTGAGGTATGAGCATCAGGATAACTATTCCCATGGCGTGGAAACAGACTCTGGATGTGAGATATGAGGATTAGAAACATTAAGAATATTTTCAGTTTATAGGATATTATTTCCTTTTCATGTGACTTTTCTTTACTTTCAGTTTTATGTGGTTGGAAGGCTTAATAAAAAATGAGGACATTTAAACCCACCTCACATTATTTACTTCATGCAGTCAACATTCACGAGCATCAAAGCTTCTCTTTCAGTGCTGTATCAAAAACCACGAAGCTTTAAGGCTTGGCCAAAGAATCAACACAAACCTAAAGCAGAGGCATCAGCTCATGTGACTGCTGACAGAATGGATTAAACAGATGTTTGAAAGTATTGCCAATGTTGTGGGAGAAAAAAGAAAAGCCCTCGGTTCTACTCTTTCTTTTAAACTAAGAAGTCCAGCTTTTGTAAACTATTCACTTTGTTGATGCTCAACAAATACCTACTGATGAGATGACATCATCTGCTAATGAAAATAGTTGCTCAAAGGCTTAACCCTAGTTTTGGGTAAAATATATGGGCTATTCAAGCTTTGATTAAAAAAAATAGAAGAATAAGAATGGATTTTCATGATCAAGGAAATGTTATAGTCCTTGTTTGAAAATTGGGTCTGACGGCTTTCACAAGTAGAATTGGATCCTGGAAGAATAATTTCATTGTGGTGTTCCACAGAATTTCAATACATGCTCAGATTTGCTTCTTCTTTGCCCAGTCATTATTAGCTGTTTTAGTGCTGGGGACAGGTATCTTGGTGGGTTTTATTTGTCAGCAATGCTGCATTGTCCATACTGGGAGATTATGCTTTCTGTTTTGGCTGCTGCTTTCTGGCTGCTGCCACCAGTTCTTCCTCATCTACAGGCTGTTTGGCTTCTGTGTGCAAAACAGGAGTGGTGGGGAACGAAATGCTCTATAAATATTATTGGTCTGGTTTTGGGAATGAAGATTCTCTCCAGTCTACTCCATAGCAGGGTTGCAGCACAGCTGGAATTCAAAGAGGAATGCTGCTGTTTGCTGCTTTTCCAGATACCTTGTCAGCACTAGCTGTCCCATACAGAGATCCACAGAGGGACAGAAAGAATCCTGAGGAAGCAGACAGAATTTTCATCCATCCACTGTTGTCCACTTTTGCATGTTATTGTTCTCCTGGAGCCAAGACAATAGAGTAGGCAATGGACCCGTTCACACAAAACACACATACATAAAATACATTCAGGAAAAACTAGCTTTAGAGTCAAGGAAGAGAAAGCCCTTAAAGGTCTTCTGACCTCCTCCAGAGAGCTGTGGCAGGCAGACAGGCAGTGCCAGAGCAGGGGTGCCCACTCTCACAGCCCTGACTTCAGACCTGAGACTTGAAGATGTCAGGCACTTCTGTTATTTCCTTCAGTTCTCACTCGTTTTACTGCAAACCCACCTCCCCCAGTGGCATTTGCTGCTGTTCAGTCGCTTCCATCACTAGGCCCTTTGTGCATTCCTGGCACACCTCAAAGCTTGGAAAGAGGGAAGGGGAGTTTGGGGATTAAATCGTGCTTTCCTTTAAATCCTGAAATCCAAATCACTCAGAGTGTGCAGGTCAGGCGTCTCCAGGGGCTGGAGCAGCTGGGAATGCCCCAGGGAGGCAGGGGCAGACCTGGCAGCCAGGGTGTGTGCCTCAGGCAGCCGGGGAGCAGGGCAGGCTGGGGGCACCAGGACAGCCCCAGCCCCGTGTCCAGCAGCCCTGGGGACTGGCTGTGGGAGCTGGAGGCTGACAATGCCTCAGTGCCACTGGGGCCAGGATGGGTGGCCCTGGGGAGTCTGAAATAGCGACCTGAGCCACGGGCTGGGCAGGGGAACCCCGGAGAGGCTGCACAGGGCCACCCTTACAGGCCACCACAGCCCTCAGCACTCAGGCACAGTGTCCCTAGAAATGCCCAGCAGCAGCAGAGTTGTTGCTAACACGGTGCTGAGAAGCCAGCCAGCAAAGCAGCTGGTGTAAAAGAGCCATCACACGGCTTTGGGCCTTGCATGTCATAGCAGTTTAGAATTGAAGAATGTAGGTAGTTCGACTGCTATTCCTGTGTAGAAGTGCAAGTGAGATCAAAGTCAAGGGCACAAGCAGTGGATTTGAGACTCCTGTGGCAAGGCTGCCACCAAAGGTGAGCTCACACAACCCCTCTGAGAGCATAATAGAGGTACCGAAAAAGAAAACAAAAAAGCTGTACATAGGGAAGAACAAGAGCACAATGTGATGTTTATAAACACAGATAATGATGAACAAATAATGGACAATGTTCAAAAGAGAAAGCTAATAAAATGGTGGTGCTCATAGCAAGTCAAGCAATGGAACTTCAGCAAATGCTGCTTTATTGCTAAAAGATTGAATTTGGTGCCGAAGTGGGTGAGGATGCATTGATGGTTAAGATGGCCGTGCCCCATAACTCTGTCAGCTGTGACGCTCACAAACCATGGGCCTGAACACCAGATAAAAAGAAAGAACTTTTGCAGTTTTACTAACTTTTGGACACCGAACAATTAAACACCATACTTCCTTTGACATTGTGTCATACATAAGATTACTCTTTGAAAATTCCTTTCAAATTAAATGAATTCTTTCCTTTTGATGCAACTAGAAAAGCATTGATACTGAACTAGAATAAAACTGTCATTCATTTTCTCAGAGTACAATGACTTGGCCAAGTCATAAGCTACATAAAGCCCTGAACTTATTACGTGCCTATTTTTAAGCAAAGTTTTAGAACTACATTATGTGGAATAATCTTTTGACATTTCCATCCAAAGGAACTATTAAAAATCATTTGTCTTGCTGCACTGCTGGGCATATACTTTTCAGAAGATTGACTAGCACATGCCACTGTATTGGAGGAGTTTCACAGGTGTTCTTTATCTTTTGAATACTAATATGTCATAAAAAGTGTGATCTCCTGAAGTTTGGTAGTGCCACTTATTACATCCAGTCTTTCACCTCTATGAAGCCAATGCCTCTGAAAGTGCTCCCTCTGAAATTCAAGAGCGGTATAATTTTAGTGAATGCTATTTAGAAGACATAATTTTCTTAGTTATGCTGTTTGTTTCTTTGTGAAAAAATAAAAAATTCAGGTTCTTCTCTGTGAGTGGAACCCTGTCCTTGAGAATGAATCTGATTTACTTAAGCAATATGCAATTTGGAAAATAAATATATAACTTCAGCTCTCAGTATCGGTCATTCAAGTTTCATTCCTTCCATGAAGTTTTGTTATTTTATGCCAGCTTATACCTTTAGTCCAAAGATGCTTAATGATAGGCTATAATAATTATGCTACATCTTGTGAAATGCTTTGTTTAACAGCACTGGCATTGCTTTGAGAATGGTAGAATAAGTTGTTTCTAATTCTATGTCCTTGATAGATGACTTTGACTTTTTTTCTTAAAGCCTTTCTTTTGGATAGAAGGAGGGAATGTCACTGGCAAAGGAAACACTTTTCCTGCAGACATCTTTAAATTAATGTTCTATGGACTAAGTATAATCACAGAATTTATATTTTTTTAAAAAAAATCAGTTGTATAGATACACAGCTGATCCAGCACTATCAACATTCTCTAGCTACTCTTTCATTTTTCTACGACTGTAGTGATTTCAAAGACATCCTGAAATGTCTGTAGGGCTGTAATTTGACTGAATATCAACTTCCTGCATCTCCTAATAATCCTTCTTCTCAGCTTAGATTTGTGAGTAGTTTGTTCTTCATCTTTTAAGATCCCTCTGCAGGACACAGAGGAGTTTTTGAGCTTTTTCCTAGTCAAATGTATGAAATATGCTGATTTAAAATAATGATACATTAGAACACAGCTCTAACCAGAAACACCCAAGATGGTCATGGCTGCCTTGAGGAACTGTCACACCAGCTCCCTCTGTTCCTTTTCCTCTTGCATACTGCTGCTTCTGTATTCAACATCTATTTCCACTCTTTGATTAAATGTAAGCCAGCTCTTGCTCCGAGGATTTGCAGTAAGACTTCAAATACCTCAGCACTTAGGAGCCAGAAGTGTTCTTCAGGCAGAATAGCTCACAAATGTTAATTTAGCATGTTCTAGACTGGGGACACAATTCCTCCCATTCATGTGCATCAGTTTTACACTGCTTTAATTCTGCCAACTTTAGCAGAGTTCACCTTGATTTAAACTGCTGGATAAGTGAGGCACCAGGATAAATCAGGCAAAAAATAGAAATCATATTTTATTATCTATACATAGTAATGGTAAGTGTAGTTCCTCATGTGCAGTTACAGGGACAGTTGTGGTATTTCCCATAGAAAAGATCACACAAGACAGTGAGATTGACTAATTTCAGTCAGCTGACAGCTAGTTAAAAGCCAGCAGTAAGGACAGAGGGCTTTTCAGCACAGGGGTTTAAAGTGCTAAAGCCTGCATTTCTGTCTGCTTTTTATTGTGTAATGCATTTGTATCACTCTCAGAAATGCATCTTATATGTAAAAGACTTGCTGCACTTTATTTTCATCATTTTATTGATTCATTTTTAAGTGTCTTTGGTTTTTTTCAAGATTCAGGTGCATGGTGACACAATTTTGCCACAATTAGAACAAAGTCTACCAGGTGACAGGGAGGGAATGCAGATGAGTGAGGCCTCGCTGGTTGATTCAGATCTAGAATTCAAATCTTGGGGGAAAAAATTGGCATGCTTTGGGCCACATCCAGCCCTGGTAAAAAAAGAGCAAATTCATTGAAGACTCTGGGGTTACAGCAGCTTTGCCAGCAAAGACGTTACCTGAATAGTTCCAGCTACTTAAAATTTAGAATCTGACTTAAAAAGACAAGCTACAATTATGCCTGCCTGATTCTCCATTGAATATCTGGTTATATTAGAGGTCTTACTCCTCAACTTCAAAGCCATCCATCAGATTAGCCTAAGCTACTACGGATGACCTCCCAAGAGATCTCCAGTCCACTGAGCTCTCTAGAGTCAGAGATAAAAACTGACGCTAGGACTATGGAAGACAGAGCTTTCCTGACCACTCACCCACAATGCGTCTCCATCCTCAAAGAGATGAGCTCTTCTGGGAATCCCAGCTTCTTCAGATCGAAGTATAAAATCCACCCCTTAACATGGTCTTCCCTGAGAATAAAAGATAAAAAATCCTGATGTTGAGGAGGTGATGAAAGAGCTATGGCACTTTTTAATGTGTTTACTTTTCCAGTCTGGAATGTGCTCACTCAGAACAATGTTGGAGAACAACAAAACTGCTCCAGCAGGCAGGGGGGTCGTTAATGGTGGGCTCTGGGCTGGGAAGAGACTAAACAGGAGAGAGACACAGAGGGATGCAGGACTGTGGCTCACTGTAATTTAACCGTAACAAGTGACTTTGGTGGTCTCCATCTTGCACTGTGCTCAGGGTGGTCTGCATAAATCAGCAGGATCAGCTTTGACTAGGGATGTTTTTCATTTATTGCCTCTCTCAGAATAAAAGGTAAATTTTCAGATGCAGAAGCTGTGATCTGATATTTTCTGTGCCATATATTTTAATTTGTTTGCCCTATACAGAGGAAACCATGGTTATGTGTGAAATACAAAGACAAGTAATGGTTTTATTATGCTGTTTTTAAGCCCTGCTAGTCTAATACTACATGAGTTTGAGTACAGTCACACACTTCCTATGTAATTTGTCTGTATACATTCCTCCTCTTCAAAATGGCTTTGTTTTTGTGGTGCAGGTGCAAAACAAGTATTATCTTCAAGAACTTTTAAAGTTTCAGTATTTCTGATACATGCATTAGTAAAAATTTTGTAAATCCTACATAAATCCCTTAAACTATATATGACTAAAAAGGGTATTTTTACCAATGACCACAGTGTATTGAAAACTAGTCCTTAGATAGGTGACTATCAGACTGCATTGCTATTACCTCACTGAGTCTTAGTTCTCACTCTTTTCTGTAAAATGGTAATTTTCTAAGAATTTACTTCTCATAGTTAGCAGTCATGAGTAGGTTTGAAATCCTTCTTCGTTGCTTATGGAAAAGCAGCACATCTGAGACAATCGGAGTGTCTGTTTGCACTACAGGCTGCTGTACTGCAAAGGTACAGGCTCTACACTCATGTAAGATTAAGTAGCCTCTAAACTTATTTAAACCAGCTTTAAAAGAACTCAGTCTAGAGTCAGTATCTTTCCCTGGCGAGACAGCTGCTGACATCTGATCTGTTTTGGCTTCTTTCTAACACATTACTTATCAAATAGACACAAACACGAGGTTAGATTTTTCATTCTGTTTTGTTCATCTGGGATTTTCATTCTGTATATTCGCTTACAGAGACCTGGTTTTAGTGAAGGCCTTGTACCAAAATAGCACCAGTTTAGCCTCGTGTCCCTGGTTAATGCAGCTGAACATCATGGAGTTTCTCAGGAGCACTCAGTTAAGCACATACCTGCATGTGTGCAGGTTTCAGGCCTCCACTGTCCTCATATTTGCACCATACATTTGTGATTATGTACATTAATTGTTATATCTCCTCTAAGGTTTGAAGTGACTTAAAGGATTCCAGACATACAATTAAACTGTACACTGGCCTAAATGATAAATTCAAGTAAGTCAGCAATAATAAAATAGGGGCAATGTAATTGAGATGAGGCTGCTGACTTCAAGTGCACTGTTTGGATTTTTACTGGTGTTGTAGAAATTAAAATCTGGCCCATAGTAGTATTGTTTCAATCCTGAAAAACCTTTCTATACCTATTTTTTCTTCACACGGATAGGGCTGTAAATAAGTACTTACCCCATAAAATGAATATGATACATGAAATACTTTGCCTTTGTATTCTTGCAATGTATGTAGCCTCATTCAAGTATAGAAATGGATTAGACATTCCTCTTTGGTTAAGAGATATATCAGTGCATAAAGTCACAGTCTGGGTTCATTTAGCCTTTTCATTTGTAGTGCTCCATATTACATGAGTGCAGATCTATTTGAATCTGTTTAATATTCATGATCCTCTCACCAGTCTGAGTGAAAGAGATAAAGCTTTTGATAGCAATCTCAGCAACTTGATTAACAATGCACTAATCATCACTACCATTGACCTGATTCAGAAATGTTTTCAATTCATCCATCACTTTATAACCAAAGATGATTGCATTACCTTACCATTTTTTATTTAAATAAAACCACATGAGCTGTAAATATCTTGCCATTTTACTAAATGCACCTTGGTACCAAATTAATTTATTTTTAAAACTAAATACCAAAATGACCTATAATAACCAATTAGGGCAGGAGCATAGGGAAAACGTGTCACAAGTGGTCTGCAATAAAATCAATTCACTTTGACTTCACATCAATAAATGTTAAATTGTGCCAAGGAATTAATTTTGCAATAAATTGTTATTGTTGTTGTAAAATCTAACTAACACATATTACCAGGAGTAATTATCCATATATCAGAATGCATTGAACGTAGAGTGTGCACTATAATTACTCCCAAAATTGCTTATCATTCAAATGGTAATTTTAGGGATAATGTTTCTTTAACTATAACTTTATAAATTTCATCTGAAATTTATTTTTAGGGGTTTTTTTTCTTTACTTGGTACTGCAAAGAATACAGAAGACTGACTGTGAAAAATGCAACAGATAATAAATATGGTAATGTAGTTTAATCAGTATGTCTTACTTTAATATATAATTGCCAAATTTTGCAACACTATTAGTAAAGTGAGATGCCTCCTTTTGAGTGGAATTTCCTTCACGAGTGCTAACTGGAATCTCCAAGCCTATTCATAGCAATAGGTAGAGTACAGCACTGTAAAAATAGTCTGTGTGAATACAAAACCTGTAGGGGTCATTAAATGTTTTTCTTAGATACTGAATTTTTCTCTCATCCTAGGATTTATGTTCAGGTTGAAGTCCACTGTCGCAGGGGTTTGGTTCAGAATTTGGAAACTGTAATATCAATGACCAAACAGAAAAAAAAATAAAAAAGAGTAAGGGATTCAAGCCTCTGTACTATTTTACCTTTTTTAGACCTGGGAGCATTGAAAGGCTAATTCCAGAATGCAGATACTACCCTGCTTTTAATAATTCTTAAGTGCTGTGATTAAATTTTGTTGATCATTAGAAGTTTGTAATTATGATGACTGTTTTAAGCTCATCTGAAGCCTTCTAATGGGGTTTATTGTTTTTCATTTTTTAGGTGCCTTAACAACGTCATATATCTGAAGTTCTGAACATCCCAAGTCATAGATGAATACACCTGGAAAGATGTCAGTGTTTTGTATAACTGTGATATCAGGCACAGAACCAATAATATCTGGGGACAATTCCTAACAGTATCCAGTTACTTTTTCATGGATTAGTGTAAGTTAGTGGTGTTTGTCTAGTTTCATCACCACTATCTGAACTAAAAAAAATTTGGCAATGTCTGTATATATGGCAGGGAGTTTAAATTATTTTATTCCTAGAACTGGTCACTGGATTTTAGACATAGTGACAATTGTAAAAGGAAGAGCTAAAGGAAGCTCAGCTCGTGCTGCAGTGCGATGGAGCTTGCCGTGTAACAGGAAACTCAGCCTGTGCAACTGCTATTGCTGTCTAAGACCAGTGATACAGAACACTCCTTTACACATTCAAAATACACTATTATCGTGATTAACTTTGTTTGGTGATGAACTTTGGGGCTTCTTCTTGTGAAATAACACTATTCTGTTGAGCATATGCTTTATGCTACCTTATTTTCATGACCACATATAGTAGGTTAAACCAGAAAACACAAAAGCTTTCGCAAAGCATTTTAGAAATAACTTTTTAAAGACAAATGTGAAGGGGCATAAATAATAAGCTTTGTATTCTGTGGGTGCTACTGAATTTGAAGTTTCATCAGAAAATATTGACGATAATGACCAAATCCCTTGTTTCTCAAATGATTGTAACACACATCCTGAGGATGTGACAGAATTTTCTAACATTTTCTCTACTGCCCTAGGTAAACTGCTTGTGTCTAAAAGTTCAGAGTGCTAGCAGGAACCCAATCATTTGCAAGAATTATCATGATCATGAAATTGCACTTTCATTTTTGGAAGTGATCAACACATATTGTTATGATGAAATAGGTGATCTCTAAATTATTGTCTACATCTTGTAATTGTAAGGAAACATTTCTGTAATGAGCAAGACATTCAAGACATTTTAAATCTCCTGGAACAACATTGTAAAAAACGTCAGCACAATGGGGGACATGTGACTTCCCTTTGGACACCCAGTTTAACCCCATCAAGGTAGGTTCCTGTCTAGGTCAATCCTGGTTAGGTGACTGATGAGAGCCAGACTCCAAGAGCACACAGACAGAGTACATGAAATTGCTTTCCTATGATAGCTAAAGTTTGGCAATACAATCTTTATTGTGCTGAATTTCTTTTAACTTTTCTTTATATTATTCCTTACAGAAATCTCTCCGAGGTGCCCAAGGATTTTGTAAGCCAGGAGCTGCTAAGTACTTTTGAATACCCTGACACAGTAAATTGTTAGGAATATTAAAGTGACATTTTGAGAATTAAATACAAAGAAAAAAGTTTAAAAGTTAAGATATCCACAAGGCATATAAAGTCCTTAGAGCCTCTTCATGTGACTTCACTAAATGCATCTTTCACTTCTAGCAGGTACTTCTCATTCAATAGTTTTGTAGATTTGAAAAAGTTCCTATTCATGTTACTCTTAAAACCCTTCTGAAGTGAATAATTTTTATCCAATTCTTGATTATTTAATAGACAATCTAGATTTAATTTTGGTAAAGAAAAATATGTGTCAGCTTAGCCATTTAATACAAAAATACATGGCCTAGAGAAATGTTATTTTAAAGCTGTTTGCCTCCTTAATTGCAACAGTCTGTATATCTATTTGTCTAGACTCCATCAAGGGCACTATTGTAGCTGGAGGCATTGGTTTGAAGAAGACTAAAGGGCTACATCATGTCAAAGCCTCAAGTAGGAATTATTGCCTTTCTCGCCACAGTTCACAGCTGTATTATGTCACCAAATCACATCACAGTGTAATCAAAGATGAATAAAATATTTTTTTTCTTTACCTTAAACGCTTTCCCTGTCAATTACAATCAAAGGACATGATTTCAGGTCTGTCAGTTTGCTGGGTTCTCTCCTACTGATGACTCCAAAACTGTAATCTGCTAAATATAAAATGAATCAGAGAAGTCTTAGAATGATTCTGCTATTAAGAAGAAGAATGTTTTTCTCCCACAGGGGACAGGAAAGTAATTGGTCTTTAAAGAAAGAAATCAAAGATGTTAAAAAATTACCTTTTTTGGTTCTTTCCTCTCCACCTTTGGCTTTTTGGCTTTTTTTTTCTGTGCTTAACCTTCAGCCATTCAGTGTTCTTCTCCTAAGAAGACAGGCATAAGTATTCTAATCAAATCTGTCCAGTTTTGTGTGCCATTAGAGTAAACATTTAACTGGCGTCTTGTTTGCTCCATCACACCTTTCCCTTGGTATTATTGTCGATTGGGTGCTCTGTAATGGGCAGGCTGTACGCCTGCTGCAACTCCAACTTCTAGGCAGTTTAGTGGCTTGATTACATCATTAACCATAATCAAAAACATTTCCCCAGAATGATTTTAGCTTGGTAGTAAGGACTGCTTCCTTTGATCTCAGTAGCAACATTTTACGATAGGTTGCTCCTCATTTACACTACAAATGCTGGCAAAAATGAAAGTGGTATCTTCCCTAGTAATACCAGATAAAATAAAATAACTGCTTTGGCAGTCATGCCAGCTGCTATCATTGATGAACAATGGGCTTTTCCTTGTAAGAAAAATGTATAAACGCATATATAGGTATGTGTGCATGTACTATTCTGCATAGTGAAATTTTCTAATGTGTATCCTTGTATTATACTCAGCAGCACATTCCTTTTCAGCATTTGAAATGTGGTATAAACCATGCCATTGGATCACGGCTTTGCAAAATGTTTTTAGTCACAGCAAAAATATTTCATTGCACCTGAACTGCTTGCATTTAGACCAGAATTTCATTTTAGTGCGCTGACGTCTTGTCAGAAGCCTCATAGCAGATGTAGTTTTCAGCATTTCTAATGATGCATCCCTATTATAGGACTAGTGCAATAGTTACAATGCATATCAGTTACCTGCACCATCAAAACATCAATTGACCAAGCACTCCAAAGCTGAAAACCTACATGGCAGCTGTACCTACGACAGGGAGATTATCCCGGTGCTGCTCTGGAGCACTCACAGCGATACACCACATGCATATAATAAAAATCGTGTTTGATCTGTAATGTCTCCAGGACCAAGCTAGAGCTGACCCGTGTGGGTGGGACAGGCAGAGGATGTTCAAAGACCTTCATACTGGCAGCCCTTGATCTCTCCTGTGCTCTTCCTGTCGTATTTTACAATTGCTCTTTTACGCTGGATCTGAAGTTTACTGGGGGAAGATGGGAAGTGTTTTGTGGCCTGCAGCATGTGCCAAGGGGATACAAAGGGAAGAATTGTTTTGTGGACCTCTCCAAGCCATGCGTCTTGCTTGACTTCTGGGGATTATGTCTGATGTCCCAGCTGTTCAGACCCACACTCCTACCTTTTTCCCAGCCAGCTGATCCAGGTACTGCAGGGTCACAGGACCCTCTCACCTTCCACTGTCAGAGCTGGACAGCCAGGAGCTGGGTGCCTCTATTTACTCTGGGTCTGAAGCCTCACTTGCCAGCAAATTTTGTAGCTGAAGAGTTTCCCCAAAACCTTATTTCTTTATTACTTTATTCCCATTTCACAGCAAAAATGCTGTAATGTACAAATGTCTAACAGGCACTTATGTTCCATATGCTTGCTTGAGGAGCAGTAGAAAAGGAAAAGGAAAAGGAAATTAGTGCCATCTTCTTGTTGGTTAAACCAAAGACATTTGTTTGATGTTCTTCAGTTGCTGATAGTTTTGTTGCCTCTAATATAAGCATAAAAGGCACAGCAGAGTATTTAAAAAACCCCATAATTTGCTGAAATTGTCATCTTATGCCAACAGTGGCAGAGCAATAGAGTTTTCTGGTGATACTCTTTCAATTTTCAGAGATGTCAATGGATAAAGGAAGGGTAGCAAAGAAGTGCCAGTGAATAATGGAAGGGTAGTTACTGGGCCCTTCCTTGGCAGGTCTCACCAAGTTATGATGTATTTATGTGGATATTCCCTGGCTTTTCTGAAAAAGAAAAACAAATACAGTCTCTAGTGGCCAAGTTTAAAATGGTCACTGCCTTTAGTAGGATGATGCTCTGCACAATCTACAAACACGCAGACAGAGGAAGCAGACTGCCTGCATCCATCAACCTAGTAAATGCCTCCAGATTAGCAGAAATATTTTGAAACAGCCAATAATTATAAAAGAGTTGCTTGCCATTGCATAATTATTTTATAAACCACATAACATGCAACTGTTACTTAGTCACAGAGGCCCTGTTCACACTGTACCATATGGCTAATGGCTTCTACAGCACATCACACCATACTGAGCACTCCTTCTCATCATACTGCATTGGCTACTGGCTCCGTTTGCTGCTAATGTCTGTGTTACCCTTTCACTGCATGTTTATTTTATGAAATTGTGGCATCTGTTTTTGGTGTTTATTCTAAAATGACAATGCTGTGTTCCCAGCCCTAGCCTGAAAATCACCTCAGTATTAATTTCCCATGGTAGATTTAAAAATATATTTTTTGTTGTCTTTTTCTTGGGTCTCTGACAAACAAATCTTGACCTTTTTTGCATTTTGATTTAAAGTAAGAATTTTTTTTGTTTCCTGAGTTCTGCTCCTGAGTGATATGCACTGGGTAATATTGGATCTTTTCGTTCTGTTGATGACAAGTACCTTTTGCCTACACTTGACCAAGCTGCCAAATATTGAAATACAAATAGTTTTTTTTTCATTCAGCTCCCAAACACCTTCATAATCTTTACACAGCTAATATCTAATTCTAGTATGAAAGCACTACTGCAGGACCTACACATCAGGGCCACACACAAAGGACATTTTTAAAAGTTTCAGTGGTATCATAGCTGCTGGAACATAATTTAAAAACAAAATAATTATGTGGAACAATGCTGAGCTGTTTTGTATACTTCCATAACAACATTTTGAATGCATGACTAGAATTGGAATGCCCTAGAAATTTTACTTTTGTATCATCAACCAGTGTGTCTGATTCAGGCAAAATATTGTTTCCATCTCCGTTACCAACAACAACTAAAGACACAAGCAACTCGCGTTTGTGGGCCCAGGTCCAACAGAAGTTGTGTCTGACACTGGCCGAGCGTATGCTGTGGAACTGGGTTCTTTGCGGTCACTCTCCCACAGAAAACCTTGGATTCTCTTCTGCAGCCACAACCCCCCCTTGACAACAGAAGCAGAAGCAGTCTGTCGGCCAGACAGCGGGATCGAGGGCAACTACAAGGCTGGCAAAAATGCAAATGTTTTGCACTTGCTCCTCCAAGGTGGATCACGCAGAAATGTGGTGGCGACCATCTGTGTACGAGTGTTGTGCGTTGGCCCTTGGTGTAATCTCCACTGTGAGGCTGGGAACTCTGGTTTTAGCATCTGATCCTGCCCTTGTTGAAGTTGGTGGCTTGTCTCCCAGGCGCTTCAGAAAGACCAGAATGAGCTCTTTGGAGAACAACCCAGTTTTGAGTTCCTCGGTGTCTTTTACATTAATTTCCCACGAGCAGAGTCCCATGGGATGTACCTGGGCAGCCCTGCATGGCCTGGGGCTGACTCCTCCACCAGCTCTGAGCTCACCTCAGCTCCCGGCTCTGGTTCCCCCACAACAACCTGTTCTCTCACCCTGCCGACCAGCACCAAGCTAAAACCAATCTACTCACTCGGGCTGCTCACAGACAGCACAGTTACAGGGAACTAATCGACAAGTTCATGCTTTTGCTACACAGAAAAATTACTCCATTTTTCAAGTATTTTTGAAGCTGTCTCTGCTGTTCACGGTGTTCCTCAGGTGCTTACAGTAACTGATACCAAGAGAAAGAGAAGGAAGACCCAGGACACCAACTCCCTGCTCAATACTGTATGCAGCAACTACAGAGCCTTAACTGCTTCTTAATATGTTTTCTAATTGGCCTGTTCTAGTTTAAAGTGTCTTGTGTTATCTTTTCCTTGTTTGGGCTTTTTTGTAGATTTCCCACAGTGAAATTGCCTTGGCGAAGCAAAGCCAGAGTGAAACAGTCGTGCACAATGTGTGCAGCCTAAACCAGATGATTTCCGTGTATCAATCTACACATGGAACTGACTAGACTTCCAATTCACCATTTGGAAAAAGCTAGTAATGCAAAAAAAAAAAGAAAAAAAAAAAGATTAAAACATTTTGGCAAGAACAAGGAAGAAGAAACTGTTTGTTAGATGCCTGATGAACAGTTGGAGAACTTTAGATCTGATTTCATTCAAAATTCTTGTATAACTAAACGCAGTTCATTACTGATTAACATGACCTATGCTTGTTAAATGGGCATGACTGCAGTTTTGCCAACCACACTGGAACAGAAATGAGTTCCCACTGTAACCTCACACTAATGCTAGCATGACCTGAGTACTACCAGGTGTGCATTTATGCAAAAACCCAACATTTTACTGCATGTTTAACAGGAAAAGCCCACTTTCCATTTTGCAGGAAATAATATAATTAAAAAGGTTTTTTTCTCTATTTTTTAATTTTAACTTTTGCAAATCTTGGGAAATTATTTAATGGAATAAAAGAAACCAACATGATACAGTGAACTGTAAAAAACACAGGAAGAAAGAAACCATCAGAAAAGAAAATATTAAACTTTTTTTTTTCTAAATATTAAGCAGATGAGGCAAGAATTGAATTCATAATATATTATCCAGACAATCTTTCTGGATTACCAGCATGTCTTTCATGAAATGAAGATTCATAAGGAGCCAGTATGTAAACTAAGCAATATATAAAATAATCCAAAAAAGGACCATCAAGTGGCAATAAGAGAGCGTTATACTTTAATTGGACTATTGCCTTTATGGCAAATATCTTTAAAAATATTTTAAATCAAACATTTTGGTCAGTAGAACCATAGAGATGTGCTTTGCTGCATTTCTTCTCATCACAAAAATTATGGAATTGTCCTGTGAAACAAAGTTTGACCTTACCTTGTGGTTTCCTTTGCATCTATGAAATTTGAATTAAGGGTTATTCCAAAGTTATGCCTCATTTCCTTCCATACCTCCATCCTTAGACTGCTGTCAAGTATTATTTATTAACTCTATTATAGTACCACATTGAGGCCCTAATCAAGACTATGCCCCTACTGTGTTAAGCTCTACACATTATGAAATAAAAGATAATACTTCTCCCAAATTCTTACATCAATATAAGAGAAAGATGTCAGCATAACATCTTACAATAGTGTAAACAACTGAACTTTGTCAATGGATGATGGTAAGACAGTGGCAGAGCCAAGATCAACACACCTTCTCAGCTCCAGCCCCCATTGCTTCCAACCAGCAAGGATATAACAAGAATGATGGCAAAAATTGTATGAGAGAACTTTTTTTTGCAAGAATTCATTTCATTTTTTATTTTACAGCTATCTGAATCATCCCTTTGGGCTGGCATATCTGCCTTACAGAAATAAAGTGAATGTAACAGAATGTTTATTAGCAGGAAGAAGAAAACTGAAACTTCTTTATATTAGTAAAACACCATTATTATGAGAGCAAGTATTTGTTCTGCTAATCTAATATTCTTCTCTTTCCAGTATCCAAGAGCCAGTGAGTTTTCCCTCTTCTCTCACTTCGTTTTAGACAAGATGACCAAACTCCTTGGTGTTCTTGACCCAATGGAGCAACAAAGATATTTACATTAAAAGAGGTGAGGTTACTATAAGCAGGAAAAAATATCCCCTTTCATACTTATCCTCTGGGTTTTTTAAAGAGATACAGCATCAACTAAATAGCAGACAAATAGCTGAATCTGTTACTATCATGACGGGCTATTTTAACAAAACGTACTTTAGGGGAACTGTATTTGGTGCTTAGCATATTAATTTGAGCTGTACATCTCACTGAAATCCTTGATCCTAGTTTCCTTTAAAATAATAAAAATTAGTACAGAAAGGTAGTTCCTCACAATAGGACTAGATTTTATGTTGATGTCCTTCTTTAACTACACGATGAAGAGGTTCAATCCCTGAAAGAAAACATCTAAGTTGCCACACTGTACTGGAAATAGCCAAGTCAGACAGGAACAGCAGCAAGTTGAACTGGGATGATCACTTAAAACTATTTCCAAATGCAGACACAGACAATGACAAAGAACTACTTTCACAAAAACAATTCCTGTTTAATAATTCTTGAAGTACCTGAACTTAGTCAAGAACTTGGAGATGAAATCGCATAAATCCTACTGTCTACATCTAGGTCTAGGCATCTGCATTTAACAAGAACCTCAATACCTTTTACAGATGAATTGTAGCTGAGATATATGCAGGCTGAAGAGCTCTTCAGAGTCTGTTCCAATGAAAATATTGTCTAAGTACATAAGCATTAGAGCTGAACAAATAATTCTCGATGAATAATTTATCTGATTGATTTCCTCTTTTTATTCTCTCCCTCTTCAGAGGCTATGCACGGACAGAACAAAAAGTATATTGAATTTATTCATTATTTGAAATTATTCACAATCTTGTTCAGTGAATAATTCTAGGCCTGCAAATCCTTTGAACTGTGGACTTTGAGTAGCTAATTTGCAGCTCACACCATAAAGTGTGTAATAACGAACTAACTAGCTAGCCAAGCACAGTTTTTAATTGCAAGAGTCTGACATCTGAATGAGTCCTGTTTGAAATTCAGTTCAGTAGGTGTACAAATACTGAAGCTAAAAAGTCATGTTTCAGAGGCATTTTTGCTACTTCAGTGCAAGTGTTCCAAAGATGGGTTTGAAGTATTTGGATACCAGGCTGCCCATTCACAGAGTTCTGATAGTGCCCCTCTCTTCTAATGAACCTTAGCAATGAATAGATCAGCATATTCATGAGCACAAACATTCCACTCAGTATGAAAACACATATCAAAAAGACTAATAAGAATGTTCATGTGATAATTTTTGTATTACTGAGCATTCACATGGACAAAGTATGGAAAGGAAAAATATCGCCTTGAAAAAGTGCAAACACTGAGTCTGGCAAGTCTCCACAGAGCCAGAACAACATTCGTTTTTCGTGCCCTCTTCCTTCTCTGCTTTATTTACTGCTCTCTGTCCTTGACAGAATCATCAGTCTTTAAAGGGAACTTCTGGGTTGCCATATCACTCTTCTCCTTGAAAGACTGGATACAGAGAGCTGATCAAAACAGAGGGCAGGTAGACAACCAGGGCAGGATTTCAGGGAAGGCTTTAGCGTGCTTTAAAGTGTTTCAGCGAGGGGCTTGCTGAGGTCAGAGGCAGCATTAACTGGAATTTGTCTGCCACTTCTTTGGTGTTTCTGGGAGTCTCTAAAGATTTTCTCATAGCCTACCTTTGAACTTCAAACTTCTAGTGAGCTGGTGTATATCTCACTCCACAGTTTTGACTGTGAATCTAACCAAAGAAAGAAGCTAGAGTTTATTTACCAGCCATCAATCAGCAAATAAATTATTTACAGATGTCTTCATTTATTTGACTCTTTCATTTATTTACTTATAGCTACAGCAAATACCACCACCAGACAGTGTCCAGATGGAAAACAATTACCCCACACTGGAACCGTATGCTTCCTAAGAGAAGTTGAGAAATTATTTGAATTTCAGACAGAAACAATTAGAAGTAAATTCAGGCCTGTTTTTGCAAGAAACTCCCCTTTGGACACAGATGCTATTAAATCTTTCTGACATATCACAAAGAAAAAACAGATCTGACCTTCAGAAAGAGGCTTAGGATACTGTGAGTCCAAACTGAATGATAATCCTGTGTAAGTGGCAACTCAAGAGTAGACTCTAATCTGTGCACTGTGTCAAGTACGAGAGTAACCAACCCATGTAGTTTATCCACATACATGTCACCTGAGGCTCAGAGATGCTGACATGCTGAATGTAGCATGTCAGAATTTACGAGGAGAGGAGAAGCGCTTTGATTACCCCAGAAAAGAAATTATTAGGATAGTTCTAGTAGATTAAATTTGAATATAAAACTTTACACTGCTTGAAGTTGCTTAATAAAGTCCATAACTACTTACAATTATAACCACTGAGATAAATTGGGAGCACAGTGAGATTGATCTAACACAGATAAGTAGAGATGACAAGGAAGAATATATCTCTATATTCTTCACTGTCATCTCACACGCATCACAAGTGCAGGGAAGCAACAGTTCTGCAGTAATATCCAACACTGGGAGTTTGCAGTTTGAGACCTTCTTCTCTGCATTGCCAGACTGTGTTGAAACAGGATCCAGACGATCATCTGGATCATTAGAGTCCAAAGCTCTACAGACCCCACATTGTTGCTGAAATGGTAGAAATGATAGCTTTCATCTGCACTCCTCCAAACCCAGACACAGTGTCATTTGTTCCTGCTGTGGCATTGTATTTTGAACTTTAAGTTTCACTGGGTTGTGCCTTACAGGCAAAATGGATCCCTTCTAATTCTAGAGAAAAATTAAATTAATTCAATTTCCAAACATCATTTAAAGACATTTGTGTTCCCAGATACGTGGTCGTTTGGAGGGACAGTTGGTTTTTTTCAGTCCTGGCTCTTTCTGTTATTTCTTTCAGGTGGTATAATGGGATAGAACTCTTACAAGAATTCTCCCAAGGAATGATATTAGATGGCAGCTTGAAATCTAATGCAGTGCTTGGGTATTTAAAGAAATAAGTATTCAGGAAACAGATTCTATGTAATAAAAAGAGCACAAAGCTGTACTAGAAAGAACTGTATGGCCATCTTGTTTAAATAAGAGACAAGAAGATGATCAACATCATGCCTTATTAATAATAAAACTGGAAGTCATAACTGTGGAACTAATCTATCTTGGAGGGAAGAGTATATTTCTGTATTTCCTGTCTTGGAGGGAAGAGCAGATTTTTGCCACATAAACTGCTTTCTACATCCAAAAAGATGGGTTTCATCAGAAAGCTTATTTCTTGTTGTAAAGAAGCTGAAATATTTTGGAGGTTTGCCAGACATCATGAAAAGCTGGGTGTCCTAGGGATTTCTTCATAATCAAGAACTACGTGTCCCATTACAAGAGAAGGAAGAATGATAAAGACTTGAAAATCCTTATACATACAAATTCCAAAAACTTTAAAAATAGTACTTCACTTTTTAGGAGATTCAAAGGTGTTTTTCATAATTGAAAAAAGCACAAGACCAAGTTAGTTAAACCAAAAGTGGGTTTGAGCCAGGACACCAAACACAATAGAATTTCTGAAGGCTTAGCTATAGAGAGGCAAAGAGACCTTCCTTCAGTTTTTCCTGTCCAGGAATCTGGGAACTGGCTTTGCCTTGGTTGACCTTCCCTAACAGAATGCAGATCAGCATGGAATGTTTCACTTCTGGACGCCGTTACGTAAGGATGGAACATGGCTTGTCAGCCATAGACTCCAGCTGATACATGCGGAATTTAACAGCTCTGAAATCCTTCACTTGCCAAGCATCTTCAGAAAATTCCATTATGCAGACAGAAGGTGATCACCATAAATTTAATATCTTACAGATCTTTTTTTCTGTTGTTCACAATCAGCCCCTTACAATTTCAGCTCACTAAGGTACCGATGAGATTCACTAAACAGTAAAGAAACTAAATTTACTTACGTCTTTGGTTATATTTCAGTATTAGTTTACAAACATGAAGCTGAGTCTCTGATCATAAGCAAACTACATATACTTATAAAATGAAATCACCCTATCAGTGGTATGGTTTCAAACTGCAATTTTCTCTCCTTTTTTTGTTTTGTTTTTCTGATATAGAATTACTTTTTTCCAAGGCTAAATAAATAGCAGATGGGTCAATCTTTAGGTCACAAGTTATATCTTTTCATTGCCAGGTAATATTCATAGCACAGCAGGGCTAAATGATGCTCCACAGTTTGAGGACATTTGATGGAATCTTTGCTGTGATTACTTTAAGTGGTGACATTTAAGTGGCATGAAGTGGACATCTAAATCTTTGGATTTTGGGATGAAAACTATTGTGGAAAGATATTTTCAATGGCTGGCACAAATGAGCAGCCATTAATCATCTTCCTTTTCAACTAACCTTGTTTGCATTGCCCAAAATTAAACAATATAAGTCATTTTGACACAATACCATCCTTTTAAAGATTGAGTAGCTTTTCACTTCCTGACACTACTCTGAATAGGGGAGAGCTAACTGGAGACAGCATCCAAGACAGGGCCTCACCAGTACTAATTAGAGAGGAAGAATCACCTCCTTCCCTCCCCTGGGACCACCCTTCCTAATGCATTATTGACTGATGACCAATTTGGTGCCCACCAGGACCTCTAGGGTCTTCTCTTTCCAGCTGCTTGGACTGCACTGGTGCCTGCAGATATCCCTTCCCAGGGGCAGAACTTTGCACTTCTCTTTGATGAACTCCATGAGATTCCTGTCAGCCCATTTCTCCAGCCTGTTGATGCCCTGGGAAAGAGCAGCACAGTGTCTGGTTTATCTGTTTTGTATCATCCTCAAACCTGCAGAAGGTGCACTGTCCCATCATCCAGATCACTGAACACTGTGCTCGGTGCTGCCCAGAGGGGCACACTGTGGGCCTTCAGCTGGGCATTGTGGCGCTGCTGTCAGGAGCAGCTCCTGAGGTCTCTGTCCACCTCCTGTCCCATTTCCTAGTCCATCCAACATCAGTGTGTCTGTGAGAGCAGCGTGGGAAGCAGTGGCAAAAGCCTTGCTGAATTCCAGACACGCAGGACTGACTCCTCGCCCCTCATCCACCAAACCAACCATCTCACTGTAGAAGGCTGTCAGGTTGGTGAAACATGATTTCCACTTCATAGGTAAATGCAAATTTCTCCCAGTCACCTTCTTGTCTTCAGATCACTGGAAATGGTTTCCATTCAGCAGCAAGTTGTTGAGGTTTTTTTCTTGATAGTAGTCACCTCAAAATTTTTATTGATTAAGAAAAAATACTTGATTGATAGTGGTGCATTAATGAGAACAACAAATAACAAGACAGGTGGCAAAACATTCCAGATCTTTAAAGGTAGGGCAGAAATCTAAGCTAGAATAAGTTTTAATTTTCTTAATCAACAGACTTATAAAGAAAAAGCAAATTCTGAGACAAATTATTAAAGGAAGTTTAGATTCTAATTATAATTTATCAAAAAAATATTTTTAAATACTGAAGTAATTTCCACTTTGAAGCTTGAGAATGATCATAGTCTCTTCATGGCAAAACCTTTCTTGCTCCCTACCAGTAGTTTTTTGTCTGTGTTTGGTTTTTTTTTGTTTAACAGAATAGAGCTTTTGCTAGTGAAATCATTAACATAAATCATTAAAATTACAGTTTCTCTAATAAATCATTAAAAGGTACAAATCTGAACAATGAAAAAACTTTCTAAAAAAAGTCTGTTCTGATGAACAGTCTTGTGCTGACTCCACTTACATAGAATCTCAAAATATTAAAAAGGGAAAAGACCCGGGATATTATTTTTTCTGAAAAAGTGGTGGAAATCACATCCTGTGAGTGCTGGTTCTGCATTAGGAACCCATTGGTTGTGATCAACAGGAGGAGGAGGCTCCAGCCACCCCTCGCTCTCCTCTGGTGTTGTTGCTATGGCAATGCTGAGCATCAGATTAGACCAGCTGCACAGAGTGACATGCTGTGTGCTCCCCGAGCCCCGACTTTGCTCTTTCTTTTGTTGTTATTTTTATTAAAATAGCGATACAGATTGTTTGCACTGAACACGTGTAACAATAATATGTGAAAGCATAGACTCATTAGACAGCAGAAGGTATCGTTAAGACAAAAACCTCGTGGCAATTAAAGAGAAAAAGACATGCTGTATGTGTGATAAACCCTCACATGCCAAGACAGAGCCAAAAACTGAATGAAAACATCTCTGCATTACTATTCATCACTGGTGTTTAGGGGCTTTAAACTCTCCTTTCAACCCATTGTCAGAGGCAGGCACAAACTCTGCAGCACTGACCCAAAGTGGTGTAGACCGCTCTAAAATCAGGTTACCATAAGCCTACAAAGGAAATCTCCCAACTAACCTAGAGTATCTTAAAAGAGAGCATTATAGAACAGTAATTAATGAATAAAAGATCGAAACTTCATTTCCATTGCCTGTTGGATTTTTTGCCTTAAAACCTACATGTGGTGTCTCTCACTTATCAACTCTTCCTCAAAGGCTGCTTATGTTTAGCATTAATGTGGGGTAGGGTCACAAATTAATGATGAAATCCTCTCTCTGCGTGCGTATACATAAATACACACACACACACAAAGACTCTGACATCTCTGCTCTAGAAAAGGAGCACAGAGTTTGAAGAGGTTGCATGTTTCAGAGATGCACATACTGTGGGAAACAGGGAATCCAGAAAAGGTTCACCGTTCTTTGAGTCCTGTGCAGCTGGTCTCTGTCCTCTTGGTAGCTCAGGGTCTGGCTGGCACATTGACAGTGTTTTTCAAATTCCATGCACTCTTTTGATACTTAAGCACTGTGACTGAACAGCTTTTACTTAGCAGGTTTCCTCAATAAAACCCCAATCAAGCTGAAAGAAATTGTTTAATCCATGACTTGGTCTAAGGCCAGGTCAAGTTGGTCTCATTTATCATCTTTTTAAGGTGGAGCTTTCAAATATGGACAGATGATACAGCTCGAAGTGTTGGAACCCATATGGAGAAGGTATGGCTCCATTACTATTAACAAGTCATTGTTAATACCTCTTTGCCAAAGTAGCAGAACACAGTGCCTGGTCAAACATAAAAGCCTTTGAAGGTTCTTATGGGAATTCAGTTCGACTTTCGCTGTGTAAATGCACAATTTGTTTCTACTATATAGACCTTGAAATGAGGTAGATCCCAAAGGCTATAGGAAAACATCTGCAAGATCCTCTATGGGTCAAATATTCTACTGATGTGATTTTCTCTTTGAAAATTGGTTTACAGATGGTTAGCAAGGTGTTCACAGTGTTCAGTTTTATTATTTTATTGTTGGCATTTGTGTCCAGTGCTCTGAAAATTACTTTGTGGATTCGATACAATAACTGCTGCCTAAAGGAAACATTGTTCAGTTACGTGAGGAAATTAAAGCAAGTCATTTCATTTCTTTTATTACCATTTATTAACTTTTCTCCATATGTAAAGTCAGGGAATTTAGAAGAGTGTTTCAGTAGAATTGCTCTTTTTGAAGCCCAATCCTGCTACTTTTACTTTCAGGCATGGTATTGGCCAGATTTATTGGCCAGATCCTGCAGAACAATTCTTTGTCCTGTTGTGTATCACCCTCAAACTCTGGCTCTCCATCAATACAAGTAGCCCAGGGAGAGCAGCGTCACTGAAACAGTGATCATCAGGGGAAGAGCAGCTCATTTAAGAGCTCTTGTCCTAGAAAACAAGAACTATGGATGTGGACATTCTCTACAGACAAGATATCAGAAAATGGTAGGTTCAAAAGAAATATTATTTTTCTCCATGACAAGACAGGGAATAATTTCTTAAGTTGTTGTTTACTGTCAGAACTTTGACAGAGTGAAGGTGTTCATCTTGGGAATTGCCTTATTTTGTTTAAAGTAGTCAAGGCGATTGGGCTACATTTCTAATCTCTGCTTAATACTAGGAGTTGATTTGATTTTGAGCATCCTTAAAAGGTCTCAATTTACCTCATAACAGTAACACTGGGGTCTCAAAAGTGCAAATGTAGACACTAAGTCAGATGTGTTCTGTGGAGAACAGCCAAGAAAAACCAGCACAGAATCTCGGTAAAACTAATAAATCTGAGTAATTAATATACTGATCAAAATCACAATCAGTTGTCAGGCAAAGAAATGTATAGGTATAAATAAAACCAAGTTATCTCTTTCTGATTGTTTTAGCTGTGTGTATCTATTTTAGACTCACAGAAAACTGGACCATGAGAAAGACTGGGTTTTCCCTTTCTTTTTCTCATTTATTAAAAATGTGCTTGAGAAATAAAACCTGAGGGGGATGGGGAGAAGAAAACATATTATGCCTCAAAGGAAAGAGAAATTTGCTGGATACAACAGGAAAAAAATTATAATACTTTTCCATGTGGAAATAATACAACTAACAGCCAGAACACCAAGCCTGATTTCAGATCAGCATCATATGTTGTGTATGAACTACTCATGTAGCATAGGGGACTGTGCAGCTAACTCAGCTAACTCCAGTGTCAGCATGCAGGCTCAGCTCTGCCTTGCCTTTGCTTGGAAAAGGTGGCACTGAATTTTTTGGAGGGTTTGGGGTTTTTTTTTAAAGCTTAGCTAAATCATCATTTTAAAAATATAAACAAACAGAAATATGCCTTCTTATCAAATAAAAGCAATTTGGGTTTAACAGACATCTAACTGCCCTTTTCCAGGCACTGCAGGAGCCCTGCAAAGCAAATGGGATTTGGGGTAGGAGAAAGAGCACCAGGATTTTTGTGTTTGTCTGCAACACTTCAGTTGGTTTTGGTTGTAAATCAGTCCAGTCCTCATGTTTCTGCTGGCCCCGACAGGCTCACCACACCTCAGTTAGGAGAGCACCTACAGCTCCTCGCTTCACAGCTGATGTAAGGGAGTACAGAGCTCCACAGGGCAAGTCTAACTGCAGAGCAAAGGAGCCTGATTTAATTACCTAGATGAGGTGTCTGAGCATAATCAGGATAAATTAAGGGAGTCTGATTAATTTCGTTGCATTTCTGAGCGAAAACGTGTTCTGTGCTGCTGGTAATATGGTGCAGTTGTTTCACAGTACCCGTGACCCCCTCAGACTGTTCCAGAAATGGTGCCAGCTTTGGGGGAGGAAAATAAGGGCTTCACATGATGACTTGCACCACCTTTACTCGAAACTGAGATGGCTACACTTCGATTTGGAGCAAACAAAAAAAGCTTACTGCAGAAGTGCCTGTGTGACAGCATACTTAGCATTTTAAAAATAATGGCTCACTGCAGCAGTATTTCTAATATTTTTCACCTTTTTTGTCATGAAAATAGATTAATGATGCATTTTATGATTTTTCAACACTGTTTCTTGCAAGGCTCAGGCATTCTGCTCAGACAGTTAACTTCCCTTCTGTGAGCTGTGCTCCAGTTTGCTCTATGCAGTCTGCTGCATGTTGAATATTCATCTGTGTTTCTCCTCAGTCCACCCCCAGATTTCTGATTCCTGTAATTCATGACAGAGATTTTAATGACTCTGGAAAGGACAGCCACCTCAATCTCATTGTTTGCACAATCAAAAGATCATAATCCAGCTGCAATAAATCTCAGCTCTGATGAGAAATAATTTGGCATTGCCTAAACATGACATGAATACGTTACAAAAAGCCTCTCTTAGTTTTTAACTTGCAGCTTGAAGCTAAGAGCAGTGGATGAGATCCAAAATCTACATAGTACTTTTTGGTCTTGGTCTTCGAAACTTAGTAAGACTTTCTCAAACTGTGTTTTATAAGCCTGCTATATATTTTTCCCCATAAAGCCCACGTATACTCTTACAATTTTTTCCCTCACTATCCAGTTGAAACCAGTATATTCATAGAACGATCAAAGTACAAATGTTGACATTTCCACTGCTGGACATTTAAACAAAATTCTTATATAAGTATCTATTAGGCAAGATTTACTTCATGCCATTTTCAATCAACTACACAGGCAAGCAGTATATATAGAAAAATAAATCTCCTATTCATACTTACACAAATATTTCATGTACACTTTGTTTATTCATTGGAAGAAACTGAGCATATCTTCCGCAGTTTTACCACAGGTCATCTGAAGGGCAGTATCAGGATTCCTGTGATCCATGTAGGCCTCCCAAGGGGGCACAGAACAAGACCTGTTTGATCCAGCACCTGCTGTGAAACTATCACTTGGATACTTTTTTGTAAATTTTTGCCAGACTGTGAATAGTATAAATATGTAAGAAAGAGCAACAGGAAAATCAGCTGGATATTGATGAAAATGCCATTAGTAGCCACTGATCAATCATTCCAGACTACCTTTTCTCTTTTTTTTCTTTTTTGTTCTGCTGGCACGGCAGCTTCAGCATTAGCCAGACTCAGTCCACTACATTGTTTTTAGGTACATGTTACCACATTGTGCTTTTGCTGTAGTCCAGAGGCAATGCCCACAAAATCCAAAACATGGCAACTGGCACTTTTATGCAGTATGTGTGACCAGCAGGCAACCTGGAGACCATTCCATGAGTGTTCAGAATACCCTGATAGGGTTTAGCAATTCAGTTTCTAGGAATCATCAGATTCTAATTCCACAGAAAAACTTTAGAAAAAATCTGCTTAATTGCCAGATAAATTCTTGGAGAGCTGTTTAGTTTTGTTTTAAGTTTAGGTCCTCTGGAACTTGACAAAAAGACCTTAGGGAATGGATTTGAGTAATGATTTTCTGAAGCCATTAAACTTAACAATGACTTCAAAGATTTAGCATCTGTTTTTTAAATGTTCACATGAGGCTGACAGTTGGTATACAATGTTTCACCCCATTGCAGTTGGCAACTACCAAGATATTAAATGTTACATAAAATACAAACTTCTCCTGAAACCATGGCTCTCATCAGGAAGAAGACCGTGAAATACGGCATCTTTTTGTTCATCAGCCCCAGGTGAGGGTTTAAAGTCGCTTGACTTGCTGACACACGTACCTTTATGCCCTTAATAATCTGCTAGCACTAGAAAAAGGCAAAGCAATGAAGACAGAGTGAGTTTCACTCCCTTCTGGCTCACGTATCAGGAGCTGTTAGCAAAATTCCAGCTCTGTGGTGGGGATGTGTGAGTCCAAAACAAACAAGATGTTTTTCAGATGCTAGACTGTGTTTAAAACTCTGGCACTTGGAAAAATTTATTTTATTTTATTACTGTAAATTGAACAAGTTTAATTAATATCAGCTCACTGACAAACAAGTATGCTGGTTTAATGTTTGGTTTTCACACTGTGCAACAAATCCTGACACAAAAGTCTTTAGAGGAGTCAAAGGCCCAGACAGCAGAGCCAATGTGGTTCCACTTTGCAGCTATAAGAGTGAGAGAATCAAAACTGTGCAGCCCCCTCCCCTTTATGGATGAGCTCTTCCATTTCATTTTACAGGCTTAAAGCGTGGCCAGAGGCTCTCAACTTCAACAGTGCACGGAAAAATTTCCTTTTGGGAGAAACTTACATCATCAGCTGCTAGACCTGTCCTGGGTCGCCATAGGTAGTGTGAAAAGGGAATAATTTACTGTTCCTGAAGCTCAGATTATCTCCTATTTGTCCATTCACCCTCAGCATGACCTACGCCTCCTGTGAGTTAGCTCCACTATTTGGCTCTTAACTACACAGGCTCTAGTTGAATCAGTAATTTTATCTAACAAAAGCCACATAGGAAGAAAATAAATGAAATGCTGGCTTTTTAATGCCCCTGACCACAAAATGTGATGGCACTGCTTTGTCACTGGATTTCTAACTGATTGCTACCTTGTGCACAGGTAGCTGCTGTTTGTGATCAAGATGTCAAACAAACAGTTTTATGTGTTATTGCAAACTGTAAAGCAGGCATGGTCTGGACACTGTATTTGACTGGAAGTGCATAAGTTCTTGAGAAAGGAAACAAATGAAATTTCAGATCTTTAAGACAATTATTTCAATTTCTCATCATTCCTCTCCTAATTTACTTAATTTCAATTTCTCACCATTCCTCTCCTAATTTACTTAGTTCAGAGGAAAACAAAGGAAAAAGGTTTTAATGACTTGCTTTTCATACCTCTTTATTTGAAAGAAAGATGGTAAAAAGGGTATTTCTTAGCTTGGAGAAGCCATGGCAAAGTTAAGATTGGGCTTCTCCCCCTCTCCCTTCTTTAAAATAGTTTATTGGAACTAAAGAGTGGAAAAAGGAATCCTACTGAAAGAAAGTCTGTTTATGCAAAACTTGTGGAAGAAAGTGTTCCAGAACATTAATTTGTTTTAAAATATTGGCCCTTAATACTGCCAAGATTAATGAAACCAACTGTCATCTGCAGAGGAAGTGCCAGTTTACAAGACAAAGCTGTTAGGAATTATGTGCAGGATTTTTTCAAGATTTCAGAAAATTTTGGTAGAAATCGTGTGTGTAATACACTTATTTGATACAATTCTCCATTATCTAGCTCCATTTCTTTTTCCAGCACCCTATTTGGCTACTGATAAACAACTATCTTCACAGAATACAAGGTCTCCAAGAAATACTGATATAAATAAGATGCATTTTCCCTAGGGATTTAGGGTGATATGATAGGTTGAGCTCTCATTCTAAGGCAGATCTGGACATAAATGCAAGATAGAACTATGTGGAACCATCAACTCTGCCTGCTAAAATCAGTTTGCTAAAATCAGTTTTCAGCTTCTTCTGTGGCATAAAATGTTCACTGCATCTTTCTATAGCATCAAAACTTTCATCTGTTTTGATATCAGGTTTCTCAAACTCCCTGAGTATTAGTGAGCATTAGAGAAAGCTTCCACCAGGGCTCATTTCCTTTGCTGAGGTCATAACCCATTTCTTCTTATTCTCTCATTGATCGAGTTACCCAACATCCTCTGGAAGGTCAGAGATAATTTTTTCTTTGTAGTTTCTTAGAGGGAAATTGTGGTCTTTTATTCTTTTTTTTTTATTATTCAGTTAAAAAATGTAGATCCTTCACCCATGCTTGTTATACAGAGCTGGTATATTTAGCTGGTATAAAGAAATATAAATTATCTACTAATTTATACTTTCCAGGAATTTGGTGCAGTTATTCCCTTGCATTATTATTAATAACTGCCATTTCCTCTCTTATGACAGCATATGCTCTACAGGAAGTTTAAGATTGCAATATACAATTTGCCATAGCTACTACAATTCCATTGGTTTCCACAGGAATCTGTCATCTATAACCTATAATCTGTCATCCTTTTCTGTCTATACTGAACCAGAGAAGGCAATAGAGGTCTTCTGTGTAGAGCTACTGCCACTGTAGGTCGTATCCTTTACAGATGAGAAATGGACAGCTCACTGTTGGTCCTTCTAGACCCTGAGAGCACCCACTGACCATTGGAAGACCCAGACGAAGGGAAGTTAATAATTTCTGGAAGTGGCACTCATTTCTCTCTTGGCTACTAGCTAAAGGCTGTAATAGCATTAGCTCCTCTGAAATAACATTTTTTTCTGGGATGTTCTACACAGGTTCTGACCCTCACTACTGCCAGTTAGAAATATCAGAGATCACAGCCTGGCCTCACAACTCTGCTCACTACCTGGTTTGGATCCTGCAGAGGGAAGGATTAAAGCCTGTCATTCAGATGGATAAAGAAAATTTTGTTAGACCTACACAAACTCAGCAGCTCGCTGACCATCCTTTGAGTTGAGTTTTCTCACGGTTGCACTTCCACTAAAACCTCTCTTGAACGTATTTCAGCCTCCTCTTCTGTCTCTGCTCCCTTAATTGCTTTTTCACCCTCCAACCCCATTCTCCAAACATATACTCTTGTGAGATATCAGGCAGCCCAACCTAAGGACATCACTTTTGATCTTACACTGGAACTTCCATTTGTTAGCTTCAAATTTTTATTTCATAGTTATTTAGTTTTGCACAGTTTTGCCAAAGAGTTTTTAATCTCGACAATAGCTAGATACCATGAATTCTAGCTTTCAACCTGCAGAAACAAATCACAAGCATTAGCTGCATAATTCCCTTCCCTGGGTAGATTTGTGTTTCACCAGGCCATGTTAATAAACATTTATTTAACATAAGGTTTTATCTTTTTTTTGTGGTCATGTGTTTCCAAGTACTGAGCCAGAGAGCAGAACATATGTTTCATCAAGAAATCATAAGAGTTATGCACAGATTGATCTCTGCTTTCAAATTTTACCCAAAAACCTTTGGAAAGGAAAAAGTAGTCATGTGAAACTCAACTGTTGCTTCAGGTAGAATATAGGTGGACTTCAATCCCTAAGGAAACTGCATCCAGGAAAGAGATAAAATTGTTACTCCCTCAACCCTAAACAAAGTTCAAGGGTAATTCACAGGCCACAGCAGCAGGTAGAAAAGTTAAAATTCTGGACAGTGAATATTCCCAAATGAATTTCCCAAAAGTGGGGGAAAGACAGAAATCATTTGTAAATGTGGGCTGAGTGTATCACCTGGGTGATCAGTTTTTGTCAGGCATCCCAGAAAGACTAGAGTCTTTACTCAGGTGAATTCCTGCTCGTTGCAATGGGGTTTTGCCTGATCAGACAGAGGAGCACACGAGTATACAATGAAGGAATATGCTGTCCTGGAAAAACCTGTACTGTTCATGGAAATAATCTCATATCAAGGCATATTGGGTGTTACACCTGAGTCAATAGGTGTACAATTAGACTAGCAGACAGTAGATGTGGATTAACTTTTGGACAGTGGGTTTGAATTAATTTTTTCTAAGGGCAACATTCTCTGAAGTTATTGGTGAGGTTAGGAAAAAGAAATTGGTTTTAATTAGGGCCCTGTGAGCTGTGTGGCTTCGCTACCTTCCAAATTTGGCTTTAAAAAATTAATTAAAACCCAAGAGTTTGTAGAGGTTTATACTGATTATACATCCCACATCAGTTTTTTTTCAGGTGATAAGGTACAGACTACTGCATCCTGGCAAAATTCCAGCGTGGATAATTGCATTGCCTTGCCAAGTTTTAATTGAATGAGGGGCTCTTCTTAACTTTGTCTCACAGTAAATTACTGTGCATTGTTATGCATTGTTAATTACTGACCACACATCTCCAGAGGAGCCTGACTTGCAAGTTGCCACAGTGTAATCCAGAAAAGAAATAAAGCTAAAGCCCTAAAAGGTGTCTAGAAGAAAGATGACAGGTCAGGACTGATGTAGTAACCCGTCATCCAAACTCCATTTTGTGCACTTCATGCATTTAAAATAATTATCAATGTAGACTGACAAAGGAGTCCTTCCATTTCTTTCAGTATTTTCTAAGTGAAGGGCAGACTCAGGTACAATTCCACAGCTTCTCAGTGATCTGTTGTTGGGGTGATTTGGAGGCAATTCTGTGAAGGTCTCCAATGGGCTCATTGGAGATGCCTCAGAACACCCTTGCTGGGGCTGGAGGGGGATCTGCTTGAGGTTTTTTTTCCAGAGAACTGTTATTTTTAGTAGCCAAAACTGTTTGTGAAATGAGAGCATAAATCTTTTATCCCAAACCATTTTAGTACAGATGCCAAAAAAGTTCTTTTTTGATATTTCAAATTAGGAAATTAAGCAAAATAAGAGGAGAAAAGAAACAAAGTCCAAGCAACTTTGCATTTTAAAAGTTTAGAAAGAAATAGACTGAAGAAACTCAAAACCAAAATACGATATTTCAAAACATCTACAGAAACTTGTGTACTCTACTTTTTTGCTTAATTTTTCAATAAGGATTGTAATTTCAGCTCTTTTACCAACTCAGTATTAGAAGAATTCTGAGAAGTCAATAAAGTTATGTCTTCGCTACATTCCAAAATAATATCATTTTTATATGACCATATTTATTTCCAAATAATGTCCAAAATTTAAATCGATATCACTTAAATGTAAATTTATGTATACGTATATAATTAATGTGTATATAGAAAACACTTGTGTAGAAATTGAAATATTTTACATGTATATTTGTACAAGTAACACAACAACATTTCTGTGCACTAAGCATTGCCATTAATCAGTGTGACAGTTTAGTTTGAGTACTTAACCCAGGTATGATGTGAGGGGGTTCAACTTCCTCTCTCAAAAGACAGAGAAAAAGAAATAATAAGAAGCAAGCAGAGCCCACATGAGGGAACAGGAGGTGCCTCAAGGTGCTAAGATCTTAATCTTAAAACTACACAGATTTTGAGGAGAAAAGTAGTATATCCTCTAGTTTTAATACATTGCAGGGCCTTCTCTCCTACTCTAGAGTAAAGAGGAGCAAGGGTTATGTTTTGTAATATGTGTAGTTTAAGGGATATTTTTTGAGGAACATTCATTACTTCAGGCATTGTGGATGACATCCCTATCCCTTCTCTGGAAACCAGAGAAGAGTAAAGGCCTGCAGCAGACTTGAAACCAGGACTGATGAAGTATAAACAGGCAAAGAAGGAAGAAATTGCTCCTGAAGACAGTTGCTGTGAGAAAATTATGACCACATACAAATTCTCCAGGAAGTTGTGAAGTTTGCTTCAGATTATTGAAGAATTCATCTACCTTTTATTCCCCTCATTCCCTAACAAAATAATACAATAAATTTCTTGAGCAGGACGATTTTAAATGATTGAGGAATCTCCCTTCAGTATCCCAAACAGTTGTTTTATTGGCAACTGAATCCCCTTTTTCATTACTCTTCAAAGATCCCTCCATTTCAATTCTACTTGTTCACATTCTGCTTCAAATAATACCCCACTGAGCTGACCACATGCAGGACTGTGTTCCAAGACCTCTTTTTTTAATAAAAATTCTCTTTCAATGTCTCCACACCATGAAACAAATCACATAGCTTCATAAGCCATCAGACAATCCTTTCAGTTTCTCGTGCAGGCGAACTGAGCCTTTTTCATCTGATTAATTCACCAAGCAAGCTGATCTGGGAAGCATAAAAAGCTTCTGAGGCAGGGTGAGAATCAGCAGCTCATATTTTATAATGGCATCACTAATGCCCCAAATTAAGTGCTGAGGCTGTTTTGCTTGGCAATATCATTTCATGTTAATTTTGGATGGGACTGAAAATGAAGTTGTAATCTCTCTCTGTCGTGCTGCGACTATTTCCTTGACCATCTCCAGTGCTGCATTTTATGAGGAGATGGCTGTTACTGCTGGGTATGGAAACCACTGCACATGTAAAAGCTCCTCGAGTTCCTGCCCCAAAGAGCTCACAGACCTGTGCATTCACACAGAGAGGGCACCCCTGGGGACATGTCTGGCTCCACACAAGGCTGGCCAAGAGGACTCTGCACAGAGGAAGGGCCTGGAGCAAGGAAACCCCCAGATTCAGTGAATTCCACCTCAACCTCTGAGAGAAAATGAGCCCTCGGAATGAGCTGCAAGCACAGGTCTCACATGCTGCACTGGAAAGGCACCACATCACCCCTCCTGCACAGTTCATTTAGTTGCAGGAAGGAATTTAAGACAAGGAAGTTTGATTCTTTGAAAAACAAAAGCAACTCTTTTTTTCTCACCTCATGTATTGCTTTAGCGATTCCAGTTGCCTCTGGGTGATTTTTAATTTTTTTCTTTTCTGAAGATTCAGGCTATGGTTTTTAATGACCACGTACTATTCCATGTGAACAACCAGTGCTACTGGTCAGCATCTGCCTTAGGGTTCTAAAATGAGGTGCTTAACTTCACGCATAAGAATTCTGATATTTTTGCTAATTTGCAGAAGTAGTGAACTAATTAGTCTTACAATTTTTAGACCATTTACTCAGGTTTGGTTTGTATAGTTTGAGGGTCGTGGACAATTGATATTGATATTTATAAAAATATGTCATTTTTAATACAGAAATACATTTACTGGTCTTGGTTTTCACAGAAGAGTGGGTTTTGCTCCCTTAGAGCCTGTCCTCTTGTCAGCTTCAATTTATATCAACCAAAATGATCATGTTCCCAGCTATGAACTCTGCATTTATTTCATAGAAGCATAAAAGGTCAAGACCTTAGATTTTTTTTTTTAATCTATGTCATTGTGGTTTTAAAAGAGCCTAAAGGATCAACAAGACCAAATTAAAATAAAATAAGATAATTGTGCGTTCATTCACTTCAGATCTTTGGATACTCAGTTCCAATTTAAAATAAGCACACATTGGTAAGCAAGTCAAGCACAGAAATGTACACTGAACTCTTTTTATAAAGGTTGGCCACTTCATAGTTAATTTTTACCTTCATTAAAATATTTTAATCTATGTCTTTAAGTATATAAAACATCAAAGTTTCATTCTACCACTACCATCTCAGAAAGAGATCAACTCTCAGTAAGACCCTTGCCATTTTCTTTGATCTTGTAGAGACCTGGGGATTTTAAGCCTGGTGTTGACTCTTTCAAGAATTTTAGGACTAATTGCTTAATGTTTTTATTGTGTTCTCTTCTCTGATTTAATACAATGATTTATGAAGTTGTTAGAGACTGTAATCTCTATATTACATTTTTGCAGTTACTGGTGACATATTTCTAGTGAAATTTCAAGCTAAAGGGAATAATTTATAATTTTCTTTATTTTGTTGATAAGGACTTCTTTCTGGTGATCCTGTTAGTCTGGGCTATAATTTTTCTTCTGCACCCATATAATATTGCAATGAAATATGTAGCCTTCTTTTGTCTACTTATATTCAGTGAATATTTGCAGTTTGTGGTTTAATTCAGTTTAAATAGCTTCATATCTGAACCAGAGGTGTGTATGTATTGTTTTTAAACTGACTAAAATGCTGTGGAGTGTTTAATGCCTAGGGATCATTCTGGATTCTGCTGAAGGCAATAGCAAGTTCCCATGAACCTAAAGAGAATCAAAGTTTCCCTGAAATGCTCAAATACCAGAAGGACTCGCCCTAAGCAGCCATCAGTGTAGGATATGTAGACTTTTCCTGTCCACGCAAACAATTTCCCTCTCACTGACAGTCATGACTGCACCCACTTTATCTCCTTCACTGTATACAAGAAATTCATACCAGCTCATGTGTGCTAAAGACTCCAATGGAAATTTGTGCCAATAGTGGTTTTCCCCAGATCCTCAGCACAGTTTACAGTGGGATTATCACACCAATTTACACTTCCTTAGAAAGTGCTGTTTCTTGGAAGGAGACTCCACTGAAAACTGCTAGTCTACTTCCACTCTGCTAACTGAAGAACCTGTTTATACATGATGGCTAATTGCAATTTATTAATGTGTGTAGAGGACCTGATCTCTGTGAGTGACTAATTCCAAATCAGTTTAATCTAGAGAGGATGGAGCGGAGGGAAAGTTTCCTTCAAGCTGGGTTGAATGAGGGGCACAGAAAGCATATATGAAATTTGTGCTCTGCAGGACAGACCCATCTCAGTAGGTGAGTGCATTCCGCACTTTCCTCTGAAGTCTTCAAAATAAAGCCTTCAAACACACAACCCACAATAACTTTCAGTCTCGGTGACAAAAATCACAAACACACGTGGCAAGAATGGCAGTTGAGAGAAACTTTTGCCAGGAGAGGATTAATACAATGTCCTTGGGGTTTGCTGTTATCAGAGTAAATAGAAACAGATGAGGATCCAAGAAGACCAGGCTGCAAATCTACCACACTCAGAAGAGCATACTCTAGTAAATTAAGGACTGTCATACAATTTCTTCTCTTTCAACTCAGTGCTTCCTCTGCTTCTCAGTCACCTCTTCTTTGTCTCTAATCTTAGCCAACTAACATTAGTGACCTGGTGTTTCAACTCAGTTTTCTGCATCATTCAATGTACCCTGACAATTTTTGGAGACCTTTAACACAAAAAATTCTGATGTCTCAAAGCATACATCGAATTCGAGTAACAGAATCTTTGAGCTTTAGTTGGTGCTGTCACAGTATGTTTTCTGCCTAGATCTGGGTTTTCTTTGATAGAGTAAAAGAAATTAAAACAGATTGCATGCTAATCCAGTCTGATTTTTGGTTTATGATGGGCATGTAGGAAGTTGCTGATGATGAATAAATAAAAGTATCAAGCCAAGTAAATATTATTCATTTGTAGTCACATATGTACTGGTGGGCACATCTTTGGGTTCCAAATATCATCCAGATGGAAAAACATCTGGAATTAAAAGAATATTAGGCAAAGAGTGCAATATCTGAAAGTCTAATTATAGAACTCTTTTTCTGGATCCAATAGTTCTGTAAAAAATCTGGGGGAAAAAAAGGACAGGAGTGCAAACCAGTGTACATAGGGTTTTGAATGTATCAGGTTGTATGCATAGTTTTTAAAAATCAACTTCAAGTTTTAAGAGGTTGATATTTCCTGCCGGGACTCTGAACAGCATGATTAATAATATTAATAGTATTATTTGTAATATTATTAGTAATATTTAGTAAATTTAGTAATATTTTAATTCCATTTAACTTCCACTTCTCTCTTGGCATGGTTGTCTTGTTCCTACACAGGAAGAATTTCTGAAACCTTGAATTTTGAGTATAAGTGGCTATTCATGATTCTCAGGCATTCTAGTGAGCAATATAGACATGTTTGCATTGTCTTTTTTTCATCTATATGTGACAGGTCATGCACTACTCCAAATGTTCTCACATGGGGTCCACAAGTCATTTACTTAATATTGAGTCCAGTTAATAAAATGTCAACAATTCTGATCTTTGACAAATACTATAAATATTAATTTACATTGCTAATACATCAGTGTTTATCACCTGTTGTCAGAAAAAAATGGTTATTTAATAAATTACCCTTTGCAATAGAAGCTTTAGATGTAAATGCCACCTCAGTGCAATTTTTAGGGCTGTACTCACAGTTCGGTATAAATGCTTCATCACAAGAAAGTAGATGTTAGACAATTTCCTTTGATTTTGTATCACAAAAATGGGGGTTGTACATACAGCTTCTGCAGACTTCAGAATATTTTCTACTGGTTTCCTTTCCATGAAGTTAAACCAAAATTATATGAGAAATGAGGTCCTCAATGTGAAAAAACATTTACTTTCCTTACTGAAATTTCAGCCCTTAATTTTTTTTTCTCTCTTTAGAAGCTTGTATTGTTAAATAATTTTTGAAAACACTTATTCATTAGTTGTATCTTTCCATAATACTAAGCTGAACTGACTATTGCCATGGAAAAGCTATAAACCATCTCCAATAAAAGCAGATTTTTTTTTACCAAGGATTTTTTGTATTTCACACTATTTCACAGCTTTGATGTCACCAAAAGATTGTATTTCACTGCTGTTACTTAGCTACTGTGAATTACTGCTTTAAAAAAAAAGAAAACATTAAAAGATTTTTAATTAAGAAAATTCATGATAGCATTGAGTTCCTCCAGCATTTAGTGCAATATCCTTTGCTTTTTATTTTAAAAGCTTAATTGAGAGCTATAAAAAAATTCCCAGTTAAGAATTTAGAACTCCTCAGTTGTTACATGAGAGCCTTAAAATGCATTCCTATCAAAAGACTTCCCCCCATAAAATAGCATGCTCAGAGACAAAAAAAGAGAGATATTCCACACAAAAACTTGCAGCTACAGTGCTTCATGACTGAAAAAAACCTGTTTTGCCTGTTGGTCAGCTGTTGACAATACCTGCAAGGTAAATATTGTCATAAATCCCAAATTCTGAGTGAGGTGGTAGTGGGGCAGGATACATTTCTAGGAAAAGGCTTGTCTTAGAGGAGTAGGGGACCACAACTCTCATACTCAAACAGGAGTGGTGGAATCAGCATTTATTATTATAAAAGTTTCAACAGGCTAGAAAATGCCTCACAGGAAAAGCAAGCCTGATAAGAACAAAATAAAAATAAAAATCCCTGCAAAGCTTCACGATCAACAGGGGTTTTTTTCTGTCAGTCTGTTCTTCACCTTGGAAATGCTTGGGTATGTGCTTGTTTTAAGGATTTATATACCTGCACTTAATGCTCATACAGTCTAGACACAGGGACATTTCTGAAGACACAAAATGCACTTACACATTCTTTGAAAGTAGAGTTAAGCTTCCCAGCTCATATTTGGCCATGGACATAATTTTTCATTAAAGAGCCTTGACAGAGGCTTGGCTTTGCCAGAGGTTTGCCAGCAAATACTGAATTCTCCATTATTTCAGCATTCTAGGGGGGAAATAACAACAGACATTCTCAAATTTTCAAATGGTGCCTGATTTTGAGTATTTCAGCAAATGATCTGTCTTCTGAGATCAAATAGTATTAGTCCTGATTTTCAGAATGCACCAGTCCTAATGACAGCAAGATTAATATTGTTGATACTTTTAAAAACTACCTTATGGAAAAAGTGCCAACACAAGTATCCCACGGAATTCAGTTCATATTTTAGTATCCAAATATCAGATCTAAATATCCCTCTTAGTGTACAGGATCAAATAACTTATCTACATACACTGTGCAGTTTCTTCTGCTGTAAAACCAGCAGAAAATGAACTCAACCTCAGAGACATTTAAAACATTTATTTTTTAATGGGAAACTTAAGTATATGCAGTTAATTAAAAGAAAAGTATACTTCTCTAATGCTACTGATTTCAAAAGTACTTTACAATGATATCTCTCAGGTTAGTTATATTTCCTAATTTCTGAATAAGATATAAGATTAAGTGATGCAGTAGAAATATAACTGATTTTCTACCCAAAGCCACATAAACTGTATTTGGTTATAAAACTTTAACAGATCCATTTATGTACTAAATTATTTAAGCAAATGTAATGCTTCCAAATTGTATTGTTTTGCAAGGTTTCTCTTGGAACCTTTGCCATTTATCATACATGTACTTCTGTCTTTTTTCTACTCAGAAGCACAGCATGAAAAAACTTCATTTCACATTGAAACATCGCTACGTGGAGCAGTGTGATGAAATGAGACACAGGAGGAGAGTTTGTGTTATACTCTGGTAAACAGTTGGTCGACAGGAAGGATAGCATTTTATGCTGTGACTGATATATCAATTGTGAGACCTAAAATATGACTGATCTGAAAAGGGGAGTTCTGTCTATGACAGACTGTGTGCATGTGAAAGATTACAGGTAACATGCCTGGGCCTGCTGGGAGGTCACAACCTAAATCTCACACAGGAGTTAACGTAACTATGCAATACATTCTGGTAAAATTATATCTCAATATACTTAATGTCACTCTTCTAAATAGAGCAATACAAACAACCAAGGCCCCAAGCTTGTAGAAAAGACCCTGATGTTATTTACATGCTCTAGGTGAATGAGCGCTTCCAATAAAGATCTACAAGAAAAGCAGGTGTCTAAATGTTTGCAGGTTCAGTACCGGCAGCCTTGTAGAGCTGGAAAATACTGCCCATCTCTCACATGGGATTCCAAGAGCTGTGTGGTATTAATGCATTAACACTGATCTGAAGCCTTCCAGATTTTTAAAAAGCTAAAGGCAAAATTGTAAAATATAATTTTAATAACCTTCTAGATTAAATTAAAGTGTGTTCAGGTTTATTTAAAAATGTGAATTTACCCATTTGATACAGCTATGTACATTAGTATTTTCCCTGGGTGATGTTCACATCATGTAATGCCTGGCCTTCCACATGGTCCCATGGAAAACACTGGCACTACTTCAAAAGCCAAGCCACAGAGTGGACCTGATTCAATTATGTACATAAGTATGTGTTTAGGCAACAATTTATTGCTGTGAATCATTATATGCAGTAAAGATGATGAAAGTCAAATATTTAGACACCAATATATTGCACTGAAGCATATAGCAGTAAGGATGGAGTAAAATCTTTAGACACCTATCATGCAGTGAACTTTATATAAAAATATTTCTGCATCTCTTAGGATCACGGTATGTGTGACAAGCTGAAGATGAGTGGGGAGATAAATCTAGCATCATAACCTACACTTCAATGTAGAAACGACACACCAGTGTTTCGAGTCTGAAATAGTTCATACCGTAAAGTGAGGTTGGTTTTAATATGTGAGCCTTGAATCCACTCAAAGCTGCTCTGTTTCCTAATCTCATTTACAGAAGTATTTCTCATCATGCGTAAGCTGTGAAAAGATGGCTGGGGGAAAAAAAAGCTGTGTTGATTAAAAGGGAAATTTCTGAAACAATGTCAGTTGAAACTTCCCTCTCTGAATTTCAACTCTTCTCCCGTAACCAGCCATATTTATCCACTGTAGCACTATTATAATCAGTGGAAACATTCCTCTTGACTCCAGCGAACAGAAGATCAAGACCTACAAGTGACCACAAGAGTAGCTCTTTGTCTCCTCAACAGTGGTTTTAAAAACTTTTCAAGTATATCACTGCTGCTTTAATCCTTTTCACATATGCACTTCTTTACTTTTCTCAAAATCAGGAGAAATTCTAATAAACCTTTACAATAAAAATTGAAACCGCTTTAATTTCTAGTGCTTAATGAAAATGGTGAAAAATGGATTGGGGTCATCACTAGATATTTTTTTAGAAATTGATAATGTCAACTGTTCTCTGTTTAATTCCAATGTTCTTTTGATCGTTAAAATGGTATTGGAGCTGCATTGAAACGTGTATTATATGTATGTGAGCCTTAACACAGTTTCATGTCACAGAAGATGTCACTGTGAGACTCGCCACACTGACAGCAAGAGACTCAAAAGTAAGAGTTTAATTAAATAATTATTGATAAAAGTGAGAGGCAACACATGAGGAAGACTGCTAGTTAATGCTGGGCCACAGTAAGGAGAGAAATGCTCCCCAGAGCTGAATATCTGGGGATTTATGGACATGCATTCCCTGTTTCAGGATGGCACTGCTGACAGCAGCTCTCTGGAATGGACAAGGAACAACTGTCCTGGATCCTGGGGACGCTGCCCCCTCTAACCAGCACAGCAGCTCGTTCCACTGCACAGTGCAAGCAAAGCCTCCTCCTCGCCCATAAACATCCAGACTGTAAGGGTTCTGTGCCTTCACTCTGAGTTTGTCCCCAGCTTATCCAGACGGCAGAAACTGCCTGAGTTCCCCTCAGTTTGTTTGGAATCCCCAGACAAATGCACATGGGAGAAGGGATCGCTATGGATTCTGTTAACTGAGTGATCCCTCTGTAAAGCAGGCAGAGGCACTGATGGGATGAAACTCAGGGTAGCAATGGCCAGACAGAACCACAGGTGAGTGACCAGCATTCCTCAAAGCAAAATATGCAGCATACACATTATAAACATCCATGAAGTGATTTTTCTGTCTTTGAGTAACCCACAAGGTCTTTTTAGATGGCAGGAACAGCATAAGCCATGATTTAGGCGCCTCTGTAGCAACAGAAAGAGGGGAAAGCAACAGAGCCAAAGTGAGGCAGGAGCAGACGCTGTAACACGATCCTCCACCAGCAAAGCTGAACCTTCCCTGCCCAATGTGAAGTAGAATGAGCTTTCCAAAACATCATGTCCCGAGTGGGGAAGGGCTGCCCACTGTGCTCCTGCTTTGGGGCAGGAGGAGCCCAGGTACCAGGGCTGTACACCACAAAAAGTCACCACGGTGAGACAAATCTCTGCTTTGGGGGAGACAAGCACTGCCCAAGTGAGTCCTTCCCCTGCCTAAAGGGCAAGAAGCCTCAACACTCTCTGCGTTTGTAATTGCTGTTTATACAGCTGAATACAGGGAACGAAAAGCCAAATAAATGTAGCAATAAGAATTTGCTTCCCATTTGGTAGGCAAAGGCAGGAACCATATTAAAGTTGCTGTCGTGCTCTCAGTCCAGCAGAATGGACAGTCTGTATTTTAGACAATGTTTTGCTTGTTTTTGCAGTAGAAATGAAGTAATTAGAAATGCTTTTCTTCAGCTCCAGTGTTAACACCTACATTTAACAGTTAATTCTTTGCTTAAATGTGCAGATATCTTTTATTGTACAGAAAGAATTCAGATACATGGAACTCAGTGAGTGGTACAGAATGTTTATTACCCATCTCTTACAAGCTGACCTTTGCTTTCACCGGTATGAAATTCATCAACCTGTAGACTTAAAAGTACTATCTCTGACTGTCAGACTACAATTAATTCTCATTTATTAGCATCTCAATAATCAAGTCTTCAGAACAGCAAATCCTAGTGATACAGGCCAAGTTTTGCTTCTTCATGCAGAGTATGAAGCATTCTCATAGTACAACCTTCCTGCAAATGTGTGTTCCTTGCCAAGTCTTGCACCACAGTATAATTAGGCCACAGAAAGCTGACATCCTGCATGCTTCCCAGGTGTACACAGACCCTGTTTCAAGTAAAGATTACAGACCCAGTCCTGTCCCCAGTGCATGCAGAGCATTTGAGGCCAATAAAAAAAACTAGAATCATAGAATTTCCTTTCATTAAACACTAAGATATTGTTCACATAAGAAAAAATTGTCATGAAAATAAAATACTCTTAGTCAGTAGGTAAGATAGCAGTGGTTTAATACTAATACAGTTCAAAAATATTTAATGTTCAAATGTAGAAATAACTCCATTGCTGCTTGAAAGCAAACAGAAAACCTTGTAACTCTCATAATATATAGAAAGAAAGAGATGTACACACATACCTGGTTAGAGACACACCTGTGCAATTCAGTAACAAGTTGTAATTTCATGTCCCACTTCATCTGCACTTACTCCACAGCTATTTAGTGCAGCCCTCATAGCTTGTCAGAAAAAAATCTCTTTCTACAGCTTGTAAACACAGACATTTATCTTGCCTTCCAGAGCTGTTTAAATCCAGCACTATTCTCTGTGGTAGGAACGGGTTACGAGGGCTTAGAAATTCCACAAAAGGGACACACAATAGTCCACACTTTCCAGGGTTTGTTTGCCCTGGCAAACCCAGCACCCAGCACAGCAAAGCCCTGGACCACGGCTAGGGGTCTCAGCCACGATAGTAATGCAAAGAAATGACAGTAGCAATGCTTCTACCTCTGAAAGAACCTGAGATATTACATCTTTATATTGCTTTATGCACAGAACTCTATTCTATAGAATCATAGCCTATTCATAACATTTTATAGAGAGTAACGTTTCTTTCCCTCAGTTGGCTTGTAGGGCTGGACACCTGCCTTACAGATGGGGAGAG
>VZTG01010154.1:1274714-1300220 GCA_013397845.1 Melanocharis versteri
TTTATTTTGTGTCCAGCTCTTAAGTTGCAGATATTGCCCCTTTTTCTTATTTTTAGAAAGGTCAAATATGTTTTGTAGCCAAATAGTACCTTAGCAGAAATAAATGTTTTGTTCTAAGATTAGGAACTTCATCATACAAGAAAATTAATCTGGTTGTCTACCTTTTCCAGTGAAAGCATAGATATGAGTCCCCTATACACCCAGGATCACCTGCTCTGATATTTGCGTGGCTCATCCACCAAACTGGGAAACAGACCCAATATCTAAATGCTGATGTCAGTAGAATCCCCGGGTTAAATACTGTAAATTTATTTCTATTATGTATTACAAAAGGCACCCTTCCTCATTAATTTTACTGAAGTCTCCAGATGGGAAACAAAATATTAATTTTGTTCAGCCTTAGGCATTGTTGACTGTTAAGGTACTCACTAAATCACTGATCTTATACACATTAATATTAGATTTCTGCTATAAAAATTTAAGACCCATGGGTATAAGGTTCAGTTTGTCATAAGTATAATTAATTGTTTTCAGAAATGATTAATTTGTCAAAATGGCAAACATATATATTGGGTAGGCAAGACTCCTGAGCAAGCTAACCTACCTTAAAGTCATGGTAATACTCATGGAATTATGCAAATTAATTGAGTCTTTCAATGTTGCATAAAATGCTACTACTAGTACAATGCATGGAACATTAGGCTGTTCATCCAACAAAAAAAGTTGCATTTTAAAGGCAGGCATCTTTACAAGAGAGTCCTTATGGCAGAAGGCCCTTAGAAGCACAATTTTTTTCCTGCAAAGCGATAGACTTTCAACCGTTACACAGAAGTTGTATTTTTTATTACAATTTTTAAAGCAACCCTCAAGAGAAGAAAAAACAGTAAAATTCTGGTGACCTGAGACAAAGGAAACTATGAGATTTGCACTCTGTGCTGATGCTAGGGGGAATGGTATATGTCCTAGTAATAAGAGTTTCACTAGTAAAACCTCATTTACAAGCCTGGGAACTCGTGATACACTACATTAAAATCTAAAAAGATTAACTTAATTATGCAAATTAAATTTACCATTTATCTTCTAAATAGTAAAAGTCATTGTCAACACTGAAATAGCCATATTACTCTAAATGCATTTCTTTCCCTCCAAAGTGAACCACATATATTTGAAACTTTGATGTACTTAATTATTATCTATTAAGTCCATTCAAACATAGACTTATGTTCCTCACTAGCCAAAACATTTATTTTTATGCCCACTAGTAGTGTCTGGTTACCAATTAACTCAATATGTTACTGCAGCAAATAAAAATATTCATGTTAAATACGATTATCTTTAATATCCCTAGATATTAAAGATTAAGTAGTTCTAATGAAATTTCCCCAACCAAATCACTCAGAATTGCCTGGAGATTCACCCTGCTAACTCTTCTTCTTCACTTCCAATATCAGTATTTCTGAAATAAGAGATATTAAAAATATACCAATAGGTATTTCAGGGGTGAAGAAATGCTTCTCTCATGGCTACAAGTCTCTCTTCTAAATCCCATGGAGCCCCACAGAGCTGATTCTGATCTTCACCCAGTTTATTCAAATGCCACCAACCGACTTTGTGGTTGTTCCTATTTCACATTGCTGTAAATACAATCAGGATTACAATGAACACCCAAACACAGGTAAGCTGTGAGTGCTCCATCCATTCTGGCACACTACAGAATAATGCAGGGCCATTAGACAAATGCACTAGTGAATCAATTATTCTGGTTTGAGGCAACAACTTCTGGCCTTGGACTAATAGACAAGTATTAATTTCAATCTCTCCAGTGTCAACAGTCTTGCTATTACCATATATATCAAAGACACAGGTACTATGACAAACATAATAGCCTTTCTTTTCCACATCTAATCATATTTTAAATAGTTTTTTTAATTTAAAACAGGACTTTGTATTTGATAATTTATTATATTAAATGCAGATGTTCTTTGCTGCTTTTTACTGATAGCCTGTAGAACAATTATAAATACCTGACATTCAAAGGGTTATGCAACTTTACCCTAATTGTTTTCATTTTTGACATATTCCATTAAGAATTGATAGTCAGGAACATTATCCTCTGTTCCATAAATTCAGATAAAGTATTTTTCATTTTTTTCTCAAATAAACAAACAAACTAAAAAACTCAAACAAAAAAAACCTCCAACTCTGTTAGATTACCTATATAAATAGTCTTAAAGAATGTAAAATCTAGAAATTTCAATCCAGAAAGAAATCCAGCTCTTAAGCCCCCTGCATACACCTCTGTCACGTCAGGCTATAATAGTGGGATCCACCACGCCTGGGTGCTTCCATGTCACACCCAGTACCTCCAGCAGCAGCTGCTGTACATGGGGAGAACACAGAGTATTTCATCTCCCAGCCCAGGTTTCAGCATGGACTCTGTGGGAGTTCAGGGATCCAGGGTGCCAGAGATGCTGCATGGTCGCCACTGGAGATGTGGAACTGGCTCTCCCGGAGGAGGCAGAATGGAGCAGAAGGGTTGAGGCCATAGCCCTGGGTGGGGAGGACCTGCCACAGAAATGCAGAGAGGAGTAGCTGGTCCAGCCCTGGCATAAAGCCAGTGGTCAGTGTGGTACCCAAGTGGAGCCACTTGGAGACTTCTCCATTTAGACCACGCTTAGGTGTTAGAGTTTAACAGCACATGCCAGCAAACATGCAGCAGGAACACGTGGCAGCAGCCAGGTACCCCCACACCTTGATTTAAAAAATGAACTGTGGCAGAGCTAAGACAGTGTAGCCCAAAGTCAACGTTTGCTCAGCCAATAATGGTCACTGCCCAACCCTGAAAAAGTTAGGGCAGCCTTGTAGCTGGGACATAGCCAAAGGAACACGTGAATCCCTCTATCCACTGAGCACCATTGACACCATGCTGAGCTGTCCAGGCACATGTTTGCGTTTGACCCCTCAGCTGCATTTCCCACCACGCCAGGTGCAGAGGACCAATAAGTCTCTGTGACAGCCCAGTCCCTCCCTGTGTATTTCCAAAGGCTGTCCACAAGCAGTCCCACAGTTCCGCAAAAACTATGATTTGCATGAAAATTCACAGTGCTATGCCCTAACCATGTGCCTCGAAAAGAGCTGCACTTGGCCCTGCTGAGGGGACAATGGGGTCATTGGCTGGTTTGAGGTGTCCATCCAGGAAGGAGTGACTTGATAGCAAAACTAATGTGGTACCTGCTGTTCCCTCTGATGCCATGTTAATTGAGCAGCTGACTTGGGAAATGGTTATTTACCAATGACCCTGGCACAACGTGTCTCTGAGTAACTTTCCATGTTATTATTACAGTGGTTTGCTGGGAACTTCCTTCGGCTGTGACCAGAGAGCTGCAGAACATCCACAGTTGGGCAGCAATCCTGCCCTGTTGCCATGCAAGGCCCTGAAACAACGGAACAGTCTTTTCCCACTGCACAAGGGCAGTGATGGGGTGCGAATGGGGTCACACATGGAGGGCAGGCCCAGCGTGATTTGAAACGTTTCTGTCTGTTTAAATCCTGAGCAGCAACAAATGAGAGACACTGGGAAAGGGCAAGAGGATGGTCATTGTATTCATGTCCACTCATCTCGTTATAGGATAAATCTACATCTTCTTTCCACTTGAGAAGACAGCTCTTCTCTCCCTTTAAGGGTCTTTCTACCTTCCATGTAATTGGACTGGGTTCTAGCCAAGAATCTTAAGGTCCAAGACTTGCTGTCATTTATACGAAGGGAAGAAGGAACTCAGTTTCTAGGCAGCATGTGTTTCTAATAAAATGTATATTATTATTTCCTTAATCGACCACAGTGTCTTAGAAGAGGTCCCATATCTGTATACGAATTAAGTATTTAGATACTCTGTTTGAAATCTATTTTTTCAGTGACCCATCATGTAACAATTGTGTGCATTTTGGCAGGCTACCATGTTGCACATGTGCAGCAAATATGGCTGGTAACAAATCTTTGTGATGTCCCAAAAAGCATATGTTAAACTTGCCCCATAGTCAGTGCTCAAAATACAACATTTTGCTCATTTTACATGTCTTTTTTCGGTCTGAATACAAAAAGCAATCAGATCTCATTGGGGAGTTAATCACTTGTGAACATAGAGCAATGAAATTATCTAACACAAAGGGCCCTTTTTTTCAACCTTAAAATCACTGGTGAGCCTTTACACATTTATTCACTGTTGAAAATGATTTTGTAATTATTTTGAAAGAGTCATTTTGGGAGGTATGTGAAATGACTTCAACAGAAATGCTCATATGAGAAAGCACTCAATGTAAAGATGACGTAATTGGACTCACAGCGTTTTTCATATCCAGTTTCTGTGAAGCCACTCACTACTGGTGACTTAGCTGCTATTACTTACAGGTTAAATCTTGCATTTCATAACAGACATTTTTCACAGCTAAGTCTATAGGGTGAGCTATTGCAAACAACAAAAATACTCAATGTTCAGGAGCTTTTGCAGTAACAAAGATGTGCTGTGGTCAGAGTTTATGTCCTCACTTGTCCAAAATTAATTTAAAACACAAATCCCAAGTCTGCATCCCAGTAAGGGCTTGTGCCAATCAACCATTCCAGTTTATATCTGCAATTCATTTTTACAGGCTCCAAGAAATACAGACACACATATTTCAGGCACATATTTTTCTTACATCCAAAAAGGCAGATGGGCACATGTAAAATCAGCTTTTATAAAAAGATATCCATAAACATGTATAGCAGAGATGACATTTTCTTGTTACTGCAGGGCTGTAAATCATTGTCTCTTCCTATGTGATATGAGTGTAAAATATTTATTTCATACTAGTATACATCTATATATATATATATATTGCGGGTTGACTGCAACCTGGAATTCATAGGATGCTAAAGTGTTTATAGGGTATCCTAATATTAATATAATTTATCGGTATTTGAAGACCTCAGTGTTCCATCTCTTCAGCTTGTGAATGATCAGCATGGGCAAGCATCAGAAAATAAAGATAATAAAGACAATGCAGGATTAGTGGTATGCTGCAGAAAGAGAACCTTTCTGGCGCCACATGCTGAGATGATGCTAACATTATGGTAAGAAAGCAGTCTCTTTGATTGCTCTAACACCACTATATTTCTGAAATGGTTGCTTTTGTTACCATCAAAATCAGAAGAGGTAACTTAAGATTTCGTTTGTTCTGTAACCTACAATAAGGACTTCTCAACATCATAAATACTGCAAGTTTTTTATTATTATTCTACTGTGAACCTGACACAATTTTACTGCTTTCTCAGAGTTCGAGTTTGGATTGACTTAATGCACTAATGTAGGTAATTTTTATACCACCAAATTAAAAAGACTAAATAAAAAGGTCTCTTGTGTATGTCACCACTTTATATGTTTTATGCCCTTTTGAAAGCTTGTTGGGTTTTTTGAGTGTGATTTTGACATAAAATTGCAACTGACATCAAATTTAAATGTTTGCTTTGATTTAGATATTTTAAATGTAAACTATTAAGTATGTTACAAATTAAAATTGATGTTAAAATGTGTTTTATCTTATATATATCTACACTAAGGATCACTGCCCAAAGTTATCTCAACCCCTCAAAAAAGCACTCCCTGTTTGACCTTTAAACTTTCTCATGTATTAATTTAAAAAAAAAATGTCCTGTAAATTATAATGCTTTTTTTGAGAGGAAAGAAATAATTACACAAAACCCGTTCTTACTATGTACAGAATGAGACCAAATCCTCAGATGATTTGTGTGACGGAGACATTATTCTCTTACATTTAAAACACTAACATGCTACCCAGAATTAAAAATTAAAGGTCCAGAAACAGACCTTTTACTGTATGAATAAAATCTGTTGGAAACTGGAGTGTCAATTCCATTCTGCAAGGATTGTCATTTCTTTTGTTTGGCCAAAATTTGTGTCTGCCATAAGAATGCATTGGATGCCAAAGAAAGCACTTTTTTCTCTCTTTTCAAGTAGCCATCAGCAATCTTCAAACACGTAAAATTAACAAAATATGACTTGGCTACACATTCTTGAGCTTTTACAAGACATGTTAGGGAAAGAAAAGGTTTGTGATATTTTCCCTTCACCATCAGCAGCAGCGTCATTATGGCTATTTTAAAAAGTTGCTGCACTGCAGTTACTGTGGCACATGGGACTGAAATTTCCATTACAATGCTCCAAGCCTGCCTCAGGTCCTGGAGACTGTGGGTATTATTTTTTTAAATGTTAATTTTTATTTTATTTTTACTTTATATGTAGAAATCTGACAGCACTTAAATTTTAATCATTCAGGAGCTTAATCCAGGATTTCTTTCAAAGCTTAAAATTCCCTGTAAAGCCAAATTCCTTGATGTGCAAGAAATGCAGAATCAAACCCTAGGTAGCTGGATCCAAGCTTTGTTTTATCAGCCAAGAAACAAAGTTCTCCTGATTTAAAGTACTGCACATAACATTGCTAAGAGAAGGATTTGGTTTCCTAAGCCAGGCCCTGATCCTTTAATGAGCTGTGGGTAGGCTCACACACAGCCACGCTGCTGGAGTCACACTGACTCCACTCGCAGGAAACTCCAGTTCTGGCCGTGTTTCCCTACTTCCCCTCGACTTCAATGGGAGAGAAAACCATCCTTTATGCTGTCAGTTCATTACATTTTAAGATCCCCTAAAAAGCATTTATTCCACACCCTCTGAATTCAGCAGGAACAGGACATTTCGGGAAGTGGGTTATTTTCATTTGATTGATATTATTAATTTAACAGTAAGAATAACTAAAGAGCACAGAAGGAGAGACTTTTTAATTATTTTTTTTTTCTAACAGAGATATCAACATAGCTTCAAAATGGTTCATCATCAGATGATGATGCATTCACCTGCAAAGGTGCAATATTATTCTACTGATCGCCACAGATAACAACATTTCCTCTAAACAGTAAGATATTCTGGGATTATACTTTCCCTACCATTTTTGCAACATTTATCTGTTCTCACTACAAATTCTTTTCACCAAACCATTTTCATTCAAAGCAGTACTCTTTAAAGAATGATTTATTTCAAGAAAACATAGTTTAGATGGAAAAATGTATCAATGAAACTCTGTAATGTTATTTCAAAGAGCCCCCAATTACCTTAGCAATTCAAAAAGAATTTCATAACTTTTTTAACAAATTATTTCCAATACTGTAGTATAAGAAATCTAAAATCACTGAAATATTTATCTCTATTTTTACATGTCTTTTCTGTGGTGTCAACAGCACACCTCAAAAACAACATACATCACACTGAGATTTTTCCTGTAAAATATTTACATGAAATATTACACATTTTAAAGTTTTTGCCACCATTCTGCATTCATTGTAATGTAAACCAGTCAAAAAATACAAAAATGCTATTGATGTACCAAGATATTAATTTGAAAATAAATAATACCTTGGTATTTTACGTAAACATGATAAAACTGTGATAAAGAAATGTCAAGAAATAAAATTATATTGTAAAGTCTTCTGTAATTTAATATTTTGACAGCCCTACTCTCTACTTTTTTCTCTAAAAGAAAATAGTGTTTATTACAGAAAATAAGACTCAGTAGTGTTGTACATAGAAGATATCAGAAATTATTTACGAGCAGATCATTTTATGGATCTCCCATTGTTCTGGCAATGCAATGTGATGATCTTCAATACTTCATTTCATGAATTCATCACTTTACGGAAACCCATTTTGCTACAAACAAAGTATCTACCCACTGTGGAGTGCTTAATTTTGACAACTTTCCCAATCTAATATATGGAAACATTGGCAAGAAAATATCCTTCACCTTTAAAATTGCTCATAAAGGCATAGAAATTAAATTGGTGCTTACTTTCAGTTTGTGGAGCAACAAATCCCAGGCTGAGCCTGTTTGCATGTGGCCAGTAGCCAGCATCATCCCTCCAGAGCTCAGGGCTCCACATGCAGCTTTGTGTCAGCCAAGGTACAGGAGGACCTCTGGCACCAGCACCAGCCAGAGGACACCAAGACACAGCACTGGGGTGGGGAAAAAAGCTATGGAAGATCCCTCACAAGCCAGCCAGGAACATCTTCAGAATTTCAGCAAGAGCTGCCTAGGGGATGGTCCTCTCTCACAGAGCACGGGGCTGTGTTTGGTTTCCAAACAGTGAGATAACTCTTTGTAAGTGGGATGGGCTCCTGAACCCAGCGACTTCCCCTTCTGCCCCATACCAGACACATCCAGACAGAACCACACCGTGTCTGACAGCCTGCAACAGCACCTGAGCTCACCACATTCGTCTCTCTTTGGGAGTGAAGGGGATAGCTGTGTTACATATGCAGTAATAATTGGCAAATACTGAGCCTTTGGAATGGCCTCTGCAGGACTCATAGTTTTTGCTCACAGCCAGTTTGCATTGCCAGCCTATTTTCAAGGTATTCCATTACCCCTGCTCGCTCTGAGTCTAGTGATTTTTAGGTATGTGTCATTAGCCTGAGTGCTACCCAAATCTACTGCACAGACTTCTGAGCAGATAAATACCAGGGATTAATTTAGAAGGTCAGATTGTGGAAGGAGGCAGCCCCACACGCTTTTCCCAGTCCCATTGCATTTTCTCTGGGGATGCATGGCTTATTAACACTCTGGTTAATAAAGCACATTTATACCTCTGAAGAGATCAAAACAAGATCTGTTTGGGGGGATTTGGGTAGAAGTTCTCACATGCTTTATGAATGCAGGCCAGTACACTGTAAGCAGGTCACACCGTGTCCCCTTGAAGAGCTGCAGTCCTGAGCGCCACATGAAACACCTCATCAACACTTCCAGTCGAAATCAAACTCACCCCAACAGCAAGAGCGCAGTGTTCTGTCATCCCGAGGCACAGGAATGACACACAGTGACTGCACAGAGAACAAACAGCAAAGCCTCAGGTAGCTGGATTCTGACCCGCTCACAGGGATTTTTTCCCTGACTGATGCTGGAAAATTGCATGCCAATTTAGAAGGACAAGAGCAGCCTGGCAAGACTGGACACCTGCACTGCAGCGCTTGGGCCTGTGCCCACAGCCCCCAGCAGGGTGCCAGGCTGCAGCAGGGGCTGGGGAGAGCAGCGGGGAGCTGACCCTCTCAGCTTCCCTCACCCAGTCATGAATGCACGGCGAGAAAGGGAGGCCTGATCTGTCCTTGCTCCTTCCATCGTGCTAGAGAGTGTGCCAGGCTAGATACTCACAGCTGCCATGTCCGAAGACAGCAGGAAACACGCCCTCTCTTTTGTTCTGGCTTTACAGGGAAAAAAGTAGGGGGTAGCTCTAAAACAGTATGGCAAAAGAACAACATCCAGCACGATCATCCGCACAGCACTGGGCACACTTAGCACCCTGCACAAATAAAACACAGCTTCATTAATCGCTCCCAAGTCACCCAGCCGCTGGGACAGACAGCACGCCGCTCTCCATAAATGCATATGGTATGAACCAGCGCTTGCCTTTTCCCTCAGTTAGCACCTTATTGCACTGTTTTGGCAATCCAAATGGTGACTCCAAGACTCTTTGGAGCCTTTGTGCAAGGGCTGCTCCCCCGCACGCAGAGAGCAGCGGCAGCGGCGGGGCAGCAGCAGCCAGCTGGCCGGCCAGGTGCTGGACACCTGCCAGGGTGGCTCGCCTCCAGCACTCCAGCCCCTGGAAGCTTTGTAGCAGGAAGTAGCTGACAGGCCATCAGGGAGGATGCATTTTGTCTGTTAGGAAACTGAAGCATAATTTGATGAAAGTTAACACACAAAAAAATACTCAAAAGAAAGAAATAAAAAGGCAACCCTTGCTAAAGTTCACAAGGCACTCACATGGTAACTATATCTATGGTTTTAAGTGAGAATTGTAGCACTGTGAGATACATGATGCATTGGTGCCATTGCCACTATATCACATACCAGTTTTGCTCTGTGCAGTCTGCCATTTCGTTTCCAGAGCTAATGTGCTTTGCAATTTCCCCACATCCTACACCACGTACAAGAATATTTTCAATATCGCCAAAACATTTCTACTTGTAATAGTATGTCATTAAATTATTCAATAGGTTTTCTCTTTCCTTTCATCTTTGAGAGATTTCTAATTCAGAGACTGGACTGTTACCAGCAGTAAAAGAACAATATGTTTTTACAGGTGTGTCTAGGGGAGGAAGATGGTCTATAGATTTGGTACTAGAAAAACGAGAGATACAAAGCAGACCTTTGCCTTTCTGCAACAAACCCTTCAAAGATATTAAGGCTGGAAAGGCCTGTTATGATCTTTAACCTGGCCTCCAAAATGTTGGAATAAATTTTCTTTTAGCAGTTACTACCCAAAGGCTTCATCACTAAGAGTACCAAAACCTACTCTGGAAATTCTTCCAGACTTGATGTAGAAATGCCAAGAGGTAAAGCATTCGCTGTAACTCTGAATACTCTGTTAAGGTGGTGAATAATTTCACTGTCAAACAGAAGCACCTGATTTCTAATCTTGAACTGTCGGATTTCAGTGTCCAACCACTCCATCTCACAGAACACACTGTGCTTCTATGCCCTACTTGCTGCTCAGTCTCAGCGTTGGTTGTAAACTCCTCATGGCTCTTTATGATGTATCTGGCATAATAAGATCAGCTTGCTATTCCTACTAACACCATCTACTACCACATCAATCCTTCTAGCCAGCACATCCCTTAAGAGCTCACATTCAGGTATTTATCCACCACAGCGCTTAAATTCTTCTCATAGAAATTGTTTTCATTTAAAATTTTCCTTCCAGTAACTGTGGCTTTTATGTGTTTGCAGATACTGCAGCTGAGAAAAAAAAGCCCTTGCCACAAATCTATTACAGACTAACATGTTAGATTGTCAATGAGTTCAAACTGCATGTTTCTGTTCAAATGTTACAGAGATTGGGGCACTATCCACTCTTCTGCATATAGGTATGGCTTATTGTTCAGTTCCACCTTGATCCAGACTCACATTTTGATGGGCTTAAAAGTGAACATGCATATATCTGACAAGATGTGAGATTAACTTCTCACATGTTCTTAAGCAGCAAACGAAAAATCCATTTTTTTCTGCTATAAAAGCCTCTCTCATTCCTGTTCCTCCCTGACCATGAATGTGCATGACTATGTTCCCTAAAATACCACGAAAAAGATAGAGAGTTTATCCCAGCATTGCAATGGCCAGGTTGTGAGATTAGGTTTCTGTGTGCTTCATACTCTTGAGGGTATTTAACAGAGGGCTAGAAAAGGGTAGATTGGAGGGGAGAAAATCTTCCTCCCATCTCTGTGCCTATATCCATCTCTGCCAGAAGATTTAGTGACTTGCATTTAGGAAACATCACTCAGTTGGCAATTGAGGGAGAAAAGTGCACATGAAGTTAGAACATCACTGTGCCCACCAGCAACATTGGCTGTGAACAGAGAGATGACTCCAGACACTGCATTGGTTTGAGTTGTGCATCAGCTGTCCCCTGACTTGTGGTGGTATTCCTTCTCACAGCCGAGAAGAGCTGCTAGAGTAGACCTTCCCATGCTCAGTTCTGGGTGGAAGTAAGCCCCAATGTGCTACAGGTTTTTTGTCATTACAAACACCCTACCGCTAATATATAAAAGGAGCAAAAACACATATAATCAAAAATCCAGGAAAAACCTTTCACACTTGCTGCAAAATATAGTGCACTGAAAATCCATAGGTATTACTATGGTTACTAATCCAGAGATAACTAAGGTTTCCTACCTTCTCTTACTTTGTGGGTTTCTCTGTTGTGCTTTATTCACAAGAAGAGTTCAATAACAAATTATCCTTCATTTACTGCTACTAACGATGTAGGCAATTCTTGGTCCCAACTCAGCTGCCTTAATACAGGCAAAACACTCAGTGAGGCAGACAGAATCCTTGCCTGAGTTAAGAAGGCAGGATTAGGCCCACCTTATTATACAGTTATTTATTACACAATGATAATTAACACGAGGTAGACAAGCTCATTTATTTGGCAACAGCAACCCTGGCTGAAACACACTGTTAAAAAGTGCTGAGCATAAATAATATGAAGAAATGCTTATGCAACAATAAGAAAATGTATGATTGTGTATTCTATCACATAGCCTAAAAACTGCAGGTTAAGCAAATTACCACTGGCACTGCGTATCTGTAATTCTGCCGATCACCTAAATGAATGATCAGGTATGAACCTTTCAATTCTAGCAGCGTTTCTTTCTAAATACCTCACTATTTAGCAGCCTAAAGGGAGCCAACACATCAGTAGTGCCTTCTATGCACTGTCGAGTCCCAGCTTGAGCACACCAAACTCTGAGGCCTTTTGAAATCTTTAAAGACAATCACACATAAGACAGTTTCTATATTGCAGGGCTGGGTAGCGCTACTGCGGCACAAAACAATATTTCAAGCTTTCTGATATACATGTGTCACCTCTATGTGACAAATAGCTTGTATTAATTAGGCACTAGACTTGGTGAGATTGCTGTTATTAACTGAGAGAAGATGGGTTGAATTTAATTGTGTGTGACATCAAAGTCAAGTGACTGATATTTCAAGCATCATTTAAAATGTTTGATATTGGAGTCATTGTATTCACATAAAGACTGTCTAAAAATATAAAGGAGAATGATGAGAGAGGAACTGAAATGCATTCATACAATCCATCTTATGAAGTGAATTTGATGTAATTTTGCTTGTATTTTTTGACCCAGTGTTGACAATATTTATTTATTTAGTTGTATAAAATTATTACTTTGAAGAACAGTTTATTTTTCTCAGTACTAATTTTGGAGACAGCTGGGATGGTTTGTATTGGTTCCAGCATCAATGTTCTCAGAAATGTGGACATAAGGGAGAGGGAACATAAAAGATCAGCTTGCACTGGGATTTGCTTTATAGCCATTAATGAACACTATTTGGAAAATGTTTACCTAAGAAAAGCAGACTGCACATTATTTAGGCAAACTTCCATAACAGCTTGAAAAAAAGAAAGGGGAAAAGGAAACTATGTTTAAAACTGCACATAAAAAATATATTTAAGGAGTAAGAGCTGGCTATTGTACTATGCACTGTACAAATGGTAACTATCTCACACTCATCAGGACGTGAGGAATGCTGTTTTAGGGTCAAATGCTCCTCTCATTTAAGATGCTGGCAAAAATCCTCTTCAGTTTGACAGGGCAGAATCATACTTGTGATGTAGCATGATAATGTATATGGTGTTTTGCTAAAAAGTGGGTCAATAAACAATTGCCCCAGAGGATACTTGTATATAATGCTTCTGCATTGTACCATTTCCTTTTAGTTCTTTCTTTAAAAATAAATAAAATAAACTGCTTGCTTATTCCATGCTTGCCATAAAGCACACAAAACATTCCTACTGAAATCAGCTTAATTAAACCACAACGCGTGGCAAGCAAACATGTATCCCCTAGGTATTCCCAAGCAGACAAAGCAGAAGTGCACGACAGCCAAAAGTAAATATTAACAATTTCACAAACCAGAAACAATGTTCCAGTCAGAAGAACCTCCCCATTTCCACAGTGGTGTCCTAGGCCCACACACTACGGAGCAAGCAGGGACAGTCAGGCTCACTGCCTTCCCCTTCCTGCAGCCCAGGGAGGTCAAAATATAAAATCAAATATGTATAATATGTATAAATCAAATACATATGTATGCATGTAATGTGTGCATATATCTATCTATATATATATATGTGGATTTTCATGTATGTAAATATGCATAAGTTATTTTATATCAGAATCAGTACTGCCATAGCCACAAACACAACCAAGACTGGGAAGAATATACAAATGATATAACCTCATCCCAGTGGGACTCAGTTCTCAGAGGGACTTTGTCCTCCCAGGGACATATTCTAGACTGATCAGACAAAATGTTTAATCACGTGCTTAATTTTAAGAACTGATTTTGATGGGGAAACTGATGGGCATCAAGCTAGAAGACACATAAATACCTCAGCAGCTGCATAGGTAGAAACCCCAATAGCTGATGGAGAATTCATGGATAAACTCCAATTTATGTGAGAGAGCAATTCTCCCCCATTTCTCCTGTTCTTCACAGCAGTGGATCAAAATCTTTTTTGAAATTATCTAAATTCTCTAGTCCTCAGTAGTAATACAAAGGTGCACCTTTTCCTCACTCTGTACAGGATTGACATTGGCCTCAGGTTTTAACTAGCCATCTGCTAAGAAAAGATTTAAATTATTTCATTGAAAAGCAAGAAAAAAACTTAGTGTGTCAGGCTGGATTCTTTGGCAGTTGCGATATCAGCTTTAGCATAATTGATGAAGTAATTTATATAACAAAGCAGATTTTTTTCTATATATGAATAGTTCACTGAAGTAGCTCCAGATTCCCTGCAATTCATTTGTTATTAGGAGCTATTTAGGGAATAATTACAACAACCTCTCACTGCTCTGTCCTTCATCTGACAGGCAATCGCTGAATTTTTTTTAAAAATCCATTGAGTATGTTCCTACTTTTTGATAAAATTTGCAAAGCTCTCTGAATCAGGTTGCAGTACCATATTTTCAGATTAAAATTATTCCTTATATATATTCAAAGGTGTTTAAAATGCCCTGTTTCCACAACCGTCCCTGCCAGAAAGCTCACCCGCATAAAAGAATATTCAGGGGAAGCAAATATTAAAGAGTGTGAATACAATCAAAGCAAAAAATGCAAACAGATATCTGAGGGGGTTGTGTTGTTCCTTCTACCCAGCTTGCATTGAAAGCTTTATATTTTGAAATTAAATAATTTAAAAAGAAAGAGCTCTTCCTGTGATTTGCAGCAGAATATGATTTAAACTGAACTCACGCTTAAATTCTGACGGCCCTGAAATCAGTCATTCTTCCTGACTAATGCTTTCTGGTAAGTTGGTTATGGGATAAAAATGTCAAAGGGAAAAGTTAACAATTATAACCCTGTGCCGAAATACGTACATGAATTAAAATGCAGCTCAGAGATGTTATTTGGGTTTGTAATCAAGAATTTTCATAACACCCGCAAAAAAAGTAGGCATCAATCTATTAAAATCCTTCATTTTTCTTCAGAAAAATGGTGAAAACCTTAAGGTAAGCTTTTGAAAGGGGTGGTGCTACTTCTCCTTCAAAGTATAAAAACTGTTTGTGTATCAAGGTGACTGTGACGTAAAAGTTTCTCTCGAAGAGCATAAGCCAAATCTATTTGGTCTTTAAACTCTGCTACTATGTTGTTGTCTGGAACATGACCTTTCCAGAACTGCTTTTTGAGCAGCATTCCAGTGACTGGAATACCAGTAAGTGTGTTTTGGATGGCTTCCAGTCAGCTCATCTACCTGTCTGTTGTGAGAGCCTGAGCTTGCTGCACTGCTGCTACACAGCAGTGCCCCGGGCATTCTTTTTCTCTACTCACAAACACACATGACTTTCAATTTTTGCAACCATTTGTAGCTCACTGGCAGATTTATTGACCAGGAAAGTTCATGCCTCCTCTGTGCTGCCCAAATAGGCTGTGTTTGGTTATGTTTTGTTTTGTTTTGCTTTTAGCTGGACTTCTACCTGACCTCCAGTGTTGTAGGAATCATTTTACACCAGCAATTAAATGCTGGACTAGTTATTTGTAGCTTGCAATTGTCCCCATTTAGAAGACTAACTGCCCAATTGCAGAGCTTTTAAATGGGTGCAATTGCAAGTTCAAACAGTTGTGCCCATGTGTAATTACGGTCACAAAATTGGGCACACTTATGTTGGAGGTTGCTGCAGAAGACGTAGGCCACCAACTAAAAATAATGGTTCTTTGCCTGGTTGCTACTACGTGTTGGTTCATTACAGAAGGAGGAATGAAAGGAAAAGCCTCTTGGTGGGAACACAGAAAACATAAATACATTAAGACAATTTGAGACTATAAAGTGATCAACGTGGCGCCTAGGACAAATGATCATAACTGTCTCATGCCTAATCACCCATTTCAGACACAGCTTTATGAACAAGTTCTGTTCTCTTTCATGGCTTTTCTCTTATTAAGGCAGAACAGTGTCATTGGTCAGAGGGCTCAATTCCAGGTACCAGAGGCACAGGCTGTGGGATGCCACTGGCCATTTTAAACCATCTGCTGAACCTACAGCGTTTTTCCTTCTCTCCACTTGAAAGAAGTTGATCAAGAAAACACCAGCTGGAGATTTTTTCTCCTCTTACATAGTCAGACGGTAGGTACAGTGCTACTGCTGTCAGGGAAATTGTGTCTAACTCATCCTAATCATAATTAGGAGAAATTTCCCACCTTTTTCTCTCCAGTGCAAAAGTATTTTCAATGGTTGAAGGGCATGCTTCCACAGGTAAAGGCTCCTTTTTTGTGACAGCGTGGTGTCCCGTGCATATCTGGGGTTCTCCCCAAAGCATATTCCAGCCTTGACAACGGGAGTGCAGCCCCACAGACCCAGGCACTCCCAAAAGCATCCTGTTTACCAGCCCTTCATTACCACTGCCTAACACCACGGCACAAGTGAGAAACAGCTCCGCTGCCTCCACAAATTCCTTCATCACAGCCTCCTCCAACCGGCGTGCCTAATCAGCCGCCGAGCATGTCAAACCACTGCTGTTCAGCTCATCTGCTGATGACACGAGACACATCTGGGCAATGGAACAAAGGGAATATTCTAAAATGATTATGCTAAGAGGAGAATTAATATTCATCCCCAAAAGGTGCAACTGCCAGCCCAGAACAGTAAATACAATGAACTACCCTACAGTACCAAAGTCTTGGGGACCAGATTCTCCCAAATCCATCGAAATCAAATTTCATTTAGTGGGGATGAGGCCGTTGAGACAGCTATTCAGGTAAAACAGAAGTATATTTAAATATAATTGCATTTTTTTCAGTATCACGTGCAGAGTGGATATATTTTGTGGGGATTCAACAAATGATATTTTAATGTACATACATAATTTATTGAGCAAGCAGTAGACTTGGCTGAATGAATGTCAGCCATTGAAGATCCAACATGGTGTATTTTCATGCTTATTACTCAGTACAATAGCAAAGAAGGAAGCATTTAACATATTTATGAACCTGAAATATCTCTCAAGTTCCACGGTGCAGGACTATCACAAATGTTATCATATTCTTCATCTACAGTCATGATAAGAAGTAACTTAAGCACTTTCTATGTATTTTTCAACCTAAAAATTGTTGAAATAGTTATGCATTACCACCTATATTATTCTTTTACTAATCCTGCAATATTGTGAAATACAGCTAGAAAACATAATCTACCTTTATACCTTTCCCACAGTTCCTGTTTATCTGACATAGAGTGAATGAGATTCGGTATCTAACTAATTTCTGCATATCTCGCTTAAAATTATAACAATTAAATTTTCAAAAATCTTGTGGTTCCAGCTTCAAAAAAGGACAGTTTTAACAATATGTCTATCATGGAGAAAAATTACTAGCTGTCTGTTTAAAAATAGCCATTTTTTAGGTATCTTCAGTCTAAACTTTACATTGCAGATGTGCCTGATGACTGTAAGATAATGGGAGTTCAGACTCCATGATCCTGTCCTTGGGCCTGCCATGCTGATGAGATGTTTCGCTGGATACATTAATTGGCTTCGAAAGTTTCCCATTACTGTGGTTGCCCACCATAAGTAAGTCCTTGATTTTAGACAGCAAGAGCAGAATTCATTTCATATCAGCTTAATTGCCTCCAATTACCTACAGCCACCTAGAATTATCTGGTGACCAGAATTAGCTGTGCTTATTTCTTTCCATCAGCCTTAAATGCAGCTAAGATGAAGTGATTCAAGTTCAGAGGTAGAATCTCTGTGACCACTCGGTAAAGTTAGATTTCAGAGATGAATCACATTCCTACTTCCAGTGCTGAGAGGCCTTTGCCTCCCATTGATTTCCGGAGGAGTTGCATGTGCTTAATGTCCAAAGTGTGGTAGCCACATTTTGAGGGCAGCTCTGCACTTAGTGCCTCCCATCGCTCTCATTAGGCACCTGGAACCTGACCCGGATCACGGAGCAATCACTGCCGCTGCGCTTCGCCGCGGCACCGCCTCCACCCCGCTGAGATAAAGCACCTATTTGGACCTCTTTGGCTCTGAAGATTCACTGGAGAGGAGAGCACAAGTGTTTCTAGAGAGCAAGGAAGAAGAAAATTAGTCTTTCAACAGGCTATCATTACATAAGTAGGATAATATAATTTTTTTTTTCTCTTTGATAACTGATTTTTGGAAGGTAGAGGCAGCACAGTCTATAGCATCTTAATATGTCCTAAGTCCCCACAGGTCTGTTCAAGGCACAAGAGAAACACAGGAGAAGCAATGTCAGAAGACACCTGGGGAAATGGTGTCCCCTTCCTCCTCTGGGCTTGTGTGGAAAGCCCTTGGAAAATTTTCAAACTGATTTGCTTTATGCTTTCCTGATTGTTCAGTGATAATATAAAAAGAATGGCAAAGACGAAGAGCCTTTAAAGGACAGAGGCTTGGAGCTTTATTTCCATTTCCCGGGCTAGTGAAACCACCCACTAGCTTATACAGCCCGTAGGCATCCTCTTCCCTGAATTCATCCTCACAGGACACCATTGCTTACAGTTTTTCTATTCTGTGCAGGTTCTTATACCACCCTCGTCATCACAGTAGCTGAGTGCCTTCTCGTAGTGCATTATGCGATGTGACTAACATCTGTGACAACCAAAGCAGGAGGCAAAAACAGTTAAGGCCCCAGTAGCTTTCCCCCTGCACAGTGTTTCACTTTCCAACACTAATAACTTTCTCTCTGGGAATACGCAGCTAGATGTTGTGGTCACACATGCAGCAGATCAGCGATGTTTCGTTCCCTCTGATGCTGAATTTCTCACTTTAGTAAGGCAGTGTCATTCTCCTTTACTTCATTCACTGAAATGCCGAAGGTTGGATATTATTCTTCAATTATATTTATTTTAAGAATATCAGCAGTGACCACAAAAATGTGGCAGGCAAGGTAGCCTGGACTGGAGATGCAAGCCACAGGCTTCAGAAAAGCTCTGTGTAAGACACAGCATTTGGCACTACCTGCAGTGTGAGGGGGAATATTTCAGCACCAGACTCAGCCTTACAAGGCTTGGGGTGGAGGTTAAAGGGGCACCATGTTCCCCAGGAGTGACAACTGAATATCTCATTGCAGGAGAACTCGCATATGGGAACAATATGCCCGCAAATCTTTTAAACGTATGCAATTGCTTTGCCAGAGCAATTGATATGTTGAGGAAGAAACATTGCAGGGCAGGTGGTTGCTGTGAGATGACCCCACACTTGGGACCAAGAGTGAGATGTGAGGTCAAAGGTCAAGTGTGACTTTGTTAGAAGCAAAAAATACAGTCACCTCTGCACTGCTGCCCGCCCTGCAGCACGCAGCGCTGCTGAATGCCACACAGGTTGCAGGACCACTGTTTAGTGGCACAAAACAAAGCAATTACATTTAATATTATTTTTCTGATTGCATCAAATGCAATGTTAAAATGTATTAAGTTCTATATGCAAATATACAACAATATTCTTCTTTGCTGTCTTAGGTGTGCTAGTTCACCAGGATAATGAGAAGGATAAAATGCAAACAAGTAGAAAATTATGTTAAATAAATAATTACAAAATTTAAAATCTCTTGGCTCATTCTAGGCAGGTATTGCCCCAGAGATTATTCACCTACCACTTCAGAGTTCTCCTTGACTTTAAGAAACCCTAATGGAAAGCTAAGAATATGAGAGTGAAGGGAGAGAGTAGAGGATGGTTTGCTTGGGTTTTGTGGGTTCCCTCCCAGGTGCCAGACACCACACATTTAGAAACTGTCTAGATAATAATTGACCTAAAAAAATATATAAAGCAGGGAAGGTTGTAGAGAAAACTGAAAAGGTATTTTACTGATTTAAAAATTCCTTTCCTTCCTAGTATCTTTTTTCTGCTGTCATTCCAGAGGATCCCAGAATATTTCACAAATTTTATATGCACATTCCAGGAAGGATTGCAAAAGCTGATTAAGAGCATATGCAGCAACAACACAATACCACAATTAGGGTGGGAAATGGAGAACACTAGACTTGATCTTGCCTCGAGCAGAATGTCCAATAGCAGTGAACACAACACAGAAAGAGGGACAGAGCACAGATGTTCAGACCAGAAGACAAGCCAAGAAAGGCTTAAAAGATCACCGGCTACAAGACATTTCATAGAAAGCACGCTGTCTTTTTGCTCTGTGAGCATTATCACACAAGACAATGCAGACTCTAATTTAAGCAGTCAGAGGGAAAGATCCTTAAGCTGGATGCCAGTTGGCTACAACAACAAATATGTATCGCTGTTCCGACAACATTCACTGCGGTAAACTGCACTGTGAAGTAATTATCCCAGAGACTCTGGCACCCCAGCACAGATAGCAACTCAAAGAATCCATCAATATTCTTCTGGGGTGACAAAGCCAGAAGGGGAGGGTAGGAAAACCGTAACAGCCTGGCCAAGGGGACATGAGGGCAAACAGTGCCTTCCTGTGAAGATTGCCCTGCCGTGGCTGTGCTCCAAGGGCACTGCTACAGCACCTGACCGTGTCTGCAGAGCTCTGCGTGTCACTGCTGCCATGCCAGTGAGTACCAGCCTACACATACCAACTGCATTGCCTTGTAGGAGCCACTGAAGGTGTACATTCACGCACAGGGCCAAAATGTTTGTATTGATGCAGGGAAGTATTTGCAAACTGTCAAATTTGTAATTTCTAAAACGAAAAAATATTCACAGCAGGCTTGCCCGATGCAGTTCAGGGAAGACTTTCTGCGAGCTACTGGACCCCAGCCTACAGGGAGGAACGAGGAGGAAAATTAATCTGATTGCTATCACTTTTACTTCCAGTGTAACGCAAAAAGAGAGGATCAGATCTGCAGTCACACATGCACATTATTTCTTTAATTGCTGTCTCCATTACAGAGGTAAACTAAGATAGGATAAATCCTCCGTTACATAGGATAAAGTAATTGAGCAAGAATGTACCTATGACATGAAGTTGAGAGAAGTCACTGACTATGTGACCCATACTTTAATGGTGTGATACAAAGGTCAGAAGAATCAGGGGAAAATCTCCCATGATTTTAATGGCTGAGACAGTAATGTAAACTCGGTATAATCAAGTGGTTGGAGCAATGGGCATGAACCTAGGAAGACTGGTCCATTTCTGTGCTACACATGTGTTCAATCTCACGTGTAATGCACAGTAATACTCATTGTAAGATTTCCATCTGCCCAGCAAACACTCCAATGTGGCTGCTCTCACACCAGTGTTTTAATGGTTTTGTTGAAACTCAGCTTCGTGGCACATCTTTCTAGAGTGCAGTCCGGGAGGATGTGGTGTCTCTTTTAAACTTTTGTGTGTGCAGCTCTACAGTGGACGTTTAGGGAATGGTGCCAGATGAGAGTACATCTGCCAATCAACTGCTCAATGGTTTTGGTTGATGGTTGTTCCAGAAATGGAGCTTTCTTTGGATAGCCCAAAGGTGGCAGGACCTAATGCCTCACTCCTGCTACCTAATACCTATAAAAGCTGATCCGGTGAATGAATGACACTCATCCCATGAAAAGTTTGTCCAAGTACACACTTTGGTCTTTTCTGAAAGAGACTCTGCAGCTGGTTTCTACATCCATCTGTCAGCATTAACAATGGCATGTACTGTCCAAGGCTGTTTAGACAAATAAGTGGGAGATGCAGCCATGTTTTGCAATTATGCACTTGATTGAAAAATACTTTTTATTACTTTCATTCTTTTTCTTTGCCCTGGGCCTTGCGCCATGATATTAATCTCTAAGTGAAGATGTCCTGACACCAGCTGGATTGCAAATGTGGGTGCATTTTTTTTGTGCCATATTGTGTCACTGTCCTGCTTTTAGTCCTTCTGTACGGGAGTCACCGCAATGTGCTGTGTAGAAGCTGTGATGCATGGCAGGTACCAGGATCAGCATATCAGCCTACATGTGCCAGATGATAGTGTACTTCTCCCACCTTTGCTTTTCTTCTAGGATTTCTGGGTTAAGGAAGCAGGCAGGATAAACACTGAGCAGTCAGAATACATTGGAAGGCATGCAGGACAAGCTCCAGAATTTATTTCATGTGCTTCAGATGCCATTTTAAACTGGCTTCTTTCCCTATTCAGTATCTCTGTAACATGTAGATAATTCTCCCCTCCAGACCCTTACACCTTTTTGGTTAGCTCAGAGAGCAGTGTTGATCTTTCCCACCTGGACTGCAGCTATCACGCAGTGCCTGTCATTCTCATACAGATCAAAAAGGATTTTGCAGGCTGTTGCCCTTGATCTGTGCCTTATATGTCAGTGTTAAATGCTTCAACTGAGAGATGCCTGCTTAAAATACATCCTCACCATCAAACCAAAAGGTCCTGAGGCATGTGGAGCACTGCTTAGTAATGCCTCTGAGAGGAAGTCCTGGCCACCATGGCATCAGCAAGGCTTCCTGCAGCACCTGGCATTTTCGATGGAGATCATCCATCCAAATAGTGACCTAATGCAACCCTGTGTAACTTCTGAGCCCATGAGAGAGCAGTGTATGTGCAAATGTTAGGATTTCCTTTTCGAAGGGAATTTGATGTGGTTAACAAATTCTTCACTCCAGGTACTCTTCATCCTACAGCTGCAACTGCTAGCACTTTTATAAAGCTGTCTTAATTACCAGTGACCCTGAGCTCTTCAAATGCATCAGCAGTACAAGGGATGATTCAGGATGACAGGGTCACAAGCAATGGGAAGGAGTGTCTGATCCATGCCCCACTTACATACATCTCTAGCTCATAGACTGTCTGCCGTAAATTAAAAAAAAATCTTCATGTCAAGAACTCTGTTTTGGTAGAATTTAAAAGGACTTGGGTTCCAGCCCTCTTTTATTAGTGTTGGTAGGATCAAATCTGTATAAGACACAAGCACTAAGACAGAACATATTAAAGAAATGATTTGTGGATGTGAAAGCTGATAAATTTGAGTCTTCTGGGGGAAACGGATTTTCACCCTCAGCCCAAAGTTAACTAATGTCTCTAAATTAACTTTTAACATTTTATGCGATTTGTAAAAAATCTATGATTTTACGTCAAAAGATGATACAGACAGCTGAGAATTGCAAGTTGACATGATAAGAACCCAATGCCCAAATCTGCTGTTGCTAAAAGTCTCCCTGAGGAAGCCAACAAGCTCTAGAAAATTCTTCCCTTCACTGAGGATTTGTCCACAATGCCAATGTTTTTGAGGGAGTCAAGGGTATAACTGCCTAGGAAAATGTTTGTCTCTCCTCGTCCTCTCCACCACCAGTGCTGCCCTGATCAGCAAACACAAGGAGGAGTTATTACATGCTACTTTTATTGCAGCGAAATAATTTAAATTATTTAAATCATTTAGAAATGAGAAATTACAAAGTAGCCTCAAGTGCACGCTTAGGTGCTTTGATGAATAAAAGCTCTCATACAACATGTAAAACAATCAAAATACTCCACTCCAAAACCAAGATGTTTATAAAAAAGACATCTATCATGTTGCTCCAAGAGCTATTCTCACATCCTCCTCTGTCCTTACAACAGAGTCCTAATATTATGTTACAGTAAAATATTCTTTTTAAATGAATTATAGGAAAATAATTCAATATTGAATGCTCTATTATTTGTAAATCTAAATGCTTATGTCTTTTGCTTAAAAACACAAATAATCCTCAGCATGCCTCTTTAGTGTGGCATAATATTAAGTCAAAAAGAGACATAGTTCTCCTCCTCTAACTCGAGGCAAGTCATACTGAAAGATCTTACTGGTGTGATTGTTGTGATGGCACTAATGCCATTCTGCAGCTGATCATAGAAAGTTCATCAAAAAGGAAAAACCCAAGACCTCTGTCCTGCCAAAACTTTAGGAAATGTCTGTTCAGCTGTGCTGCCATAAGCACTTATTTAAATCAGTGGAAATGAACACATCCAGAAAAGCTCATAACATTTTTGAGAAATTTTGTTGTCAAGATTTTATTTTCCCCCAGCTTCTGTGGATTGCTCAAAACTAGGGGAAATTAAGAATTAAAAACTAGCTGTAAAACCACCAAAACATAAAAATAGAGGGGAACACCAGGTTTGTATTGTACATTTGTAATTCATTCTTTTTCGTAACTCTTGCTCAGAAGTACCTACATTTCAAATACAGTTTGTTCCTGCAGTTTCTTATACCTCAATCGCTGTTTATATTTAAAGTTATTTAGTGTTCTCTCCAAGCACTGAGGGTTTCTGATGACATCATCAAGTACAATAACATCAGAACCAACTATTTGTTGTGATAAGAACATGGTCTTCTCCAAGGCTTTTTGCCAGTGTCTCATTTCTTCACGCAGGGTGACAATCTGATGCTTTTTTTACTTGTAGTCCCCTATTTGTAACTGGGTGTTATTTTGCCCATGATAACTATGTCTCTCCTCTCTATTTATCCTAGGTCAGTCAGACCTGTGTATTAAAAATGCAGATAGATAAAATATAAGTGTTCATAAAGGAAAAAAACCTGTTTTGTTAATAGACCAATGTGTTCTCTTTTATGTAAATAATCCTCTAAACAATGGAAATGTTCGAAGGCCAGATCAGTCAAAGCACTAGAGAAGTGTTTCTGATGGCAATATTAAACTAGTAACTCTTTTTTGTTCCAATTTGAAATAGAAGTAGTGCATGACAACACATTCTTTTCTCTTGAGAAAGTCTGAATACATACCAGTGGAAGAGACATGGTGGCCAAAGTCTGAGACATCAAAGGATGCTCCTCAGAGCCTTGCCACTTTTGCCACAGTCCCAAAGCGCCCACAAACAAGACAAGGAAAAAATAACAACAGAAGAAGGCAGACTTCGTGTGAGTTCATCTGCAGAACATCAAATCCCACCTGTCTCCTACAACACTATCAAAACAGTGAAGATGAGGGGCCAGCTAGGACGATGTCTGCTAGAAAAGCCCTGAAATGTGCTAATCACACTCACCTACCTGCCTGTTGTTCACTTAAATCTACTTTGCAAAATACCACGAGCGTGGGGACCTTAAAAACTTTTATTCTGTTCTAAAAACAGGCCCAGAAAGCTTTCCACAACAGCCAAATTTTCTGCAAGGTGAATCACCCACGGGAGAGGTTCCACAGCTTTCACACGCGCACCTGAGCCTCCTCTAGGGGAGGCAAAGGAAGGAAAGAGCGGCACCCAGAACCGAACCCCAGCGGAGCGTGGGAATGGGATCGGAGTGCCCCTGTCCGCCCCGCTTCCCCCCGGCACCCTGCGCCATGCCCGCACTGCCGGGAGCCGCCCCTCCGCCTTCTCTCCCGCCCCTTGCCCGGCTAAACAGTTTCGCTCTCCATCGGGAGCTGTAAACTGCAGCCCCCCCGCCACCCTCCGGTCCGCAGCGGCGCAGCCCGGCCGGCTCCGCGCCCCGCTCCCGCTCCGCTCCC